>JAYEVK010000317.1:0-174458 GCA_036346275.1 Otatea glauca | reverse complement strand
AGAACAATATGGTGGAAGAAAGAGTGGCAACACATCTAGACCTAGCAAAGATGCAGGTTGAGGAGCTCGTCGTAGCAAAGTTGATGATTGCGACAAGATTTAGTGAGGGAGTCCATGAGGTGATCATAGTGGATGTTGTTGAGGTGGTCATTGATGTTGTGGGTGATGTCCTTGAGGTGAGCGTGCCATGGTCGCTTGTCAGATTTCTCCGTCAATGATCTCCATCCTTTGGTATTCCCAATGTTGATGACTTCGAACAAGGCTCCATCACCGAATGCATCCCCATGTTGAGCTTTCTTTGTTGGCATCGGCGTGACTGGCTAATGTGGACTATAACAAGCCATTGGAGACGATCAAGAGGATGTGTCTTGCAATGCGCGGTAGCATTCGCCAAGGAGGAACTAATGTTATGGTTTGAGGCACTAGGAAGAATGTGAATAGGATGAGGTGAGGTGTGAAGGTGCAGTGAAGTGATATATGGTTAGCCATATTAGCAATAATGCGAGCATCCACAAGTGCAGTGGTATAAAAATATAGAAAAATGAAATAAAAGGGTTAAAATAATAAAAAAATATTTTTTTGGGTGGGGGTTGCAAACTAAAAGTATATTATAAGGGGAAGTGGAAAATGGGTGACTTCTGGGGGGATTTTGAGTTTTTCGTAAAATGAAGAAATTATTAAAAAACACTCATATACATGCCGTCCTGTTTTAAGCAGTTGTAATGTTGGATCGTGGTCCAACACCAAAGGTCGAGTCAGCACACACACACAAGCATGAAACTCAATCACGATTTGGTAGGGTTGGCAGTGAGACGCAAGCTTATGTCAGAATTGGGTCGAATAAGCCCACTTTGTCGATAGACTAGCCATTTTCATCTTCTTTTCTACCTATTTTATAGCCCGTTGTCGCATGCTCTATGCACAGAGGACAATGGACTATCTTGTCTTTATCAAATTGGGCTTTATTTGGGAATTGAGCCCACATTACGACCGGCTATCTCCTTCCGTATATGGTGGAAAACTTACTCTACCAAAAATGATAGAGGCCTCCCTCAGAAAAACAAAGAAAAAGAAAAGGAGGAAGAAGAGGAGAGAATGATACTGGGCCATATGAATCACTAGTTACAAACTTCTAGGTCAGCACTGCACATTCAAATCATGGATAATCTTACTTCGAGTGTCGTTCTATATACTACTAGTGGAGTATACTAAGATACGCTTGCATTAATTTGGCCATAGTTTTATAGAACAGAGGAAATGACTAGAGAGGTTGAATGGGCATCACACAAACAGAGGGTCTTGTAAAAACTTTCACCTCAAAGAACTCCAAAGATCTTCCCTCTAATATCTATAGGAAGCTACGAAGGTCAGATCACCACGAAAAACTCACAACAAACTCAACCAGGTCAGATAATCCCAGTTGAGTCAGATTTAAAGAGCAGAAAAACAACAGCACCGTCCGAGATCGAACTAGCAAAACTTTCAAACCGTTGCTTCAAATGACTTGAAATTTGAACCAAATCAAAATAAAAACCTAATGAATCTAAAACACAAAAGTATCTTGCAAGATCTTTCCAAATTTGAGACCTTTTTTGCTTCCAAAACCGAGTTGCATCAAAGCCAGATCAAAACCAAAAACTATGACTTCGAGTAGCTCATGGAGGATTCAAGTCAACATGGCTAATGATAATTTCCCCCGCATCATGGCAATCTAAATCATAGCAAGGTTATGCCCAAAATCCCAAGAACCAAGAAACCCAATATTTCACCTTTCTTAAGCCAAAGTCTGACAACTTTAAGAACTTGCTCCAAAACATGCGTAGATGGATGGAACTTGAGCACTTGATGAATATCCCATCACGTAAACTTCATTGACACGAAACAAGATCAAGAAGACAAGAAATTCAAAGCATCCCAACTTTCCTTTGAGAATAAGAAAGAAACCGACAGAACACAAAACCTATAATCTTGCAGCGCTCACGTGTTTGATTGACTTGAGATTTTGCACGTCTTTTCTACACCCTTCATATCATATGAAAAGAAAATCAAAATCTAAACTTTATGAGATTGAACCAACTTCCAACAAGACGGAGGAAAATCGGTATAGATTCAAACTTGATGCATTGGATGGATATGAATATGAGCTATCTATTCCATCAGTTACCTTGCCTTGCACACCAAGAACCAAAGGCAAAAGCAAGGAGGAAAGATCTAGAACAAAAGCAACATGAGAACCAAATCAAGCCATCACAAGGAGAAACAAAGACACAAGGCACTTGAAATTTGATTTTGTATTACTTAGGATGTATGATTTACATCCACTCTCTAGACACACTCCAAGTCTACTCTCTAGATATACTCTAAGTCTAAGGATGATAAAAAAACTCACACACAAGAGCCTCTCAATCTTCCCCTAAAGCTCTAACAAGAGCATACTTACACCTCTCCTCAACTACATCAAGGCTTAGCTCCTAATCCACTTGTTTTCTCTTTTATAGTGGTGGCCATGCCAACCACTCCATCTCAAAACCCTACCCTTTGGTGGGGTTCAAAACCCACTTACTAACCACCCACTCAACTCCACTTACAACACCAATTCGGGTATATCTAAAACACGTTAGCAAAACCAGGCATAACTCTCTCATATGAACTCCAAATCATGCTATCTTGGATGTGTTGGAAAGCTATCGCCGAGCCCCATGCCATCCATACTTTTCTAACAGCTTGAATCTATATTCATAGCAGCTGGTTTCCCAAAGAAGATATGACACATCTTCTAGAAACTTCCACTTTACTTTAACCCAATCAAGATTTTTCCTTCAATGCTTATCACATGTCTTCACCATGAACGCATACATTGCATGTGGCCCTAATGACTTGCTGACAAGTCTCTCACGCATTCGGATCCCATCAGACCGTCCTCACTTGTAACGTACTCAAGTCACTTGGCGTGCTACATGCACCACTACGACATCTAGGTTTCTTAACTATTCTAGACCTTAGCTCCTCTTGAGCTAGTACGGGTACACTTTGCCTTACCATCTCCATCACCAGAGTCATCTTTCAGCATCACCTTGACGTTCTGGACCTAAGCTCTCTTTTTCGAGGATTCTTTACCGAGTCAATGTTTTCCCATAGAAAGCGGTTCCATATGTTCGGGACCCACTTAACATAACAGTTATGTCTATGATCATGATTTAAAGAAAGCCTTATCCCCTTTAGTAAAAAACTAGTTGAAAGCCAACAACGACTAGTTATGACCAAGAGATGACCAGTCATCGGTAATGACAACCAATCATATAGTTCTATAAGCCTCGACCAGATAAATTGGTCGGGACACATGGTAGTTTCCCACGTGATTAACATGAAAGCAATTATTGGCTCATCTGACAGCTTACGACGGTTCAAGACTCAATGAAGACACATTTGTGAAGATAAAAGGTGCCTCTAGATGAATTGCCACATCTTAGATATGCATACATAGGGTGGCCAGTGTGTCCCAAAACACATCTGATATATCCTTGTAACATTCGATTTGTCCATAGCAATAAAGTCTCTACTTGATTGTGCTCTCTTGTTTTTACTTTCCCATAAGTTTGATAGGGGCCTAGGTCCTAAGCACAAACAATCCAAGCTTTGTCCCAATCCCTTAACCATTCTGGATTTAAGCTCTCCTAGCTTAGTTTTCGATCCCATCCGCCTCACCATGATGTAGCTCCGAAGTCCTACGACCATCACCGAAAAGCAAATTATCATGTAGCAAAGATCAAGACAACACACATAACCACCAATTGACACAATTGATGAGCAAATGACACATACCTCCATGCTTCGCTTCTGGAAGCATGACCACACCACAAAGCCACCTCATGGCTTACAATGCACCACTTGCACCTCACACCTCGTCTCAAGCAACGCCATGCTCATCCACTCAACTCCACTATAGTTAGCTTAACCAGGTCTTACATAGCCTTAACATATGTATCACAACATGTATGCAAACACCCAAAACTATCAAGCCATCAATGCTTGCCATTTCACCACCTTCATTGTATGTGCACCTATATGTACCCTAACACAAGCAAAAAATTGCATAGCATAATCTCATTATAAACAACTCACTATTAGCCTAAAATCACCATCTATAGACTCATGTCGAAGTCCTTTATAAAATATATTAAATCAAAGTCCTCTAAAAAAGATGTTAGGACCTCATGGCTACCAGATCAATCGAACACCCCAAAACAGCTCAAAATATATAAAAAATGCTTGTTAGAAGATTGAAATTCAAACAATCATGAAATTACACCTTCTCTGGACAAGTCTAACCCAATGGTTCGACTCACTCGGGTGATTCGATTCATATTGATTTCTACTCGTGTACTCTCTAGACCAATGATTCGACTCTCAGTTCTGGCCAACCCAGATCATCTATCCCACACGGATGATCTGACCTACTCAAATATTTTGGCCAACTCAAATACAAATAGACTTCAAACTTTAAAAACAAACATCAAACTCCAATTCCATGGTGTCCAACTTATCAATAACTCATCACCACAACATGTGGAATATTGGTGATCACCACATGATCTTACAAGTCTACTTCACTGTTATCGAACTGGTAAGCACTCCCTGGCCCTGCACATAACAACAATTTCTAATGACTGATGGCACCTCTGGCTCTATTCATGTTTTCGGCATTGATTGGACCTACTCTAGATGTGATTATTACATCTTTTTCCCCTGAATTGAAAAGCAAGATGACCAGAATGTATATGAGCACATAATATATGGATTATCAAATGTACTAGCACCTAGACATCTACGATTTAGAATGCCATCCTACATTGATCTGTGATCACTGCATTAACATACATGACATCAACATTTGAAAGAACAAGTAACATGCACTTCATGTCTGCACTACTTGTTGTTTCCTTGCTTAATTTATTTCCTTGTTCCTTAGATTTGTTTCTTTCCTTTTTTGAAGAGCAACTATCGTAAGTTCGCAATTTGTAGAGCTATAGTTTCTTCTTTCAATTCTTCTCAAGATTTCCTGCGATATGATCACTTTAATTAGCCAGCTAATGGTGCTGTCAAAGGTACTTGTTTACTTCCATTATACTACATTGCCTGTCTGACAGTCCCACTTATCCTAACCCTTATATGCAACAGAGTCGATCTTTAGTCGACATATGCATGATGTTGATCGTTGACCATCAGTAGTTGATTGAGTGTGCTCAGCTGCACACGAACTTCAAGGTCATCTTGGCATCCTATGCGCATCGTCGTTTACTTGCACGCTCTCTTGGCATTGAAAATGGCAATCGCTTCAATCCCGTTAACTTCAAGTCTATCGATCGAGCAAGTTGTCATCGGTCAAATTAATTTGCTGGGAGCACTGACTGCATAATGTATTGCTGAAATCATCGTCACTTTATGGAAGGCTCCCATCTTCACTTGATCCATCAATTGATTTATGGTTACTTAATCAGAAGATAATTAAATCGCTTCATGAGTCTAGTGTGTGTGATCTTGTGAGAGTTGTGTCCAAGAGTTTGTGTGAGTTATTCCTAGTGTTCCCAAAATTGGCATCAGAGCCTGAGTTTTTGATCCATGTACACCTAAGGTCAACCAGTGCTCTTCGTGAAGTAGTGTCACCGGTAACGAGGCGACGTCAAATGAGACGGTGAAATAGAGTTTCACTGTCTCACTGTATTATCCGATGCTCATGAAGATCATTTATGCAGCATGGAAAATCAAGATGAAAGTGTATATGAGGGCTCAAGGAGTGTGGGACATGGTCGAGAATGGTAACATCCATGTGCGCAAGGATTAGATAGCCTTGGAGGTCATCTATGGGGCATCCCAGAGGAAACACTCTTCCTACTAGCCGAAAATAAGATGGCTAAAGTTGTATAGGAGGTGTTGAAGACAATGCATCTTTGTGCCAATCGTGTGAAGGAGGCAAAGGTACAGACCCTCAATTATGAGTTCGAGGGGCTGTGCATGAAGGAGATGGAGTCGATCGATGATTTCACCATCCGGTTGATGACGATTGTAAGCAAAATTCGTGGGCTCTATGACAAGATTGAGGGGAGCTATATGGTGAGAAAATTCCTCCACGTGACTAGTGGCAAGTTTATGCCAGTCATCTCCCCAATCGAGAAATTTGGAGAATTCAAGGTGATGATCATTGAGGAGGCTGACCAGCCACTTTAAGGCATACAAGGCTATTCAGGCTATGGTGATAGCGTTGAAGATGAGCACGTGTTGCTAACCCATGCCGAGTGAGAGGCCCAATCGTCGAAGCGCGAAGGCGAGGACTCCTCCAGTGGCTCTAATGGCGGTAGAGGCCATAGGAATCGAAAGTTCGATAAGGCAAAAGTGAGGTGCTATAATTGTAATGATTATCAGCACTTCGCTTCAGAATGCTGCAAGTCGAAGAAAGAGGAGAAAGCTCTTGAACTGCCTTTTCTATGATGATGCATGAAGCAAACATGGTGAGTCAAGATCAAGGGGGAGAATGTTGAAACTTTGTGCATGGTGGTTTTGTTAGTTGATTAGTCATCAAGTTTGTTAGTCCTGATTTGCTACCCCAATTTACGTTTGTGGTGCATGTCAATGCATGCTGTGGCATGCAAGTGAGTGTATAACATCCCAATTTTTACCGTAAAATAATATTTTAATGATTACTTATGCATTTTCTGAATTTTTGAGATTTTTTTTGGATTTTTTTGGAATCTATTGGTTTTTTTGAATTATGGCCATTATATAAATCAATTAAATATTTGAAAAGTTTAAATAAAGTTTTGGTAGAAATATTTTATTTGAGTTCCAAATGTCTCAAAATATTTTTGGAAATTTCTTGGAATTTTTCTAATATTTCTATTACTATATTTGAATTACCTTAATTATTGGATTTATTTTAATTGGAAACCCTGGAAATAGCTTGCACAGTGTTTAGGCCGAAACCTTCTGACCTGAACCAGTCCTGTGTGCTCCTTGGCCCATTTCCCCATAGTGCGAGGCCAGCTTTCGAGCACCGCGGCAATGAAGATCTCGTCGATTCGTCGTCGTCTTTGACTCTCGAGGCCTAAAACCGGTTGCATTTGGTTCATCGTTGCTTGATCTCTTCCCTGCGCACGTTGGTTGGACCGGGGAAGCTGTGGAATGCCATCACGACGTGAAGCCGTCGCCGCTGGGGAAAAAGTGCTCGCCGCCGTCGCTCCAGGTCGCCGTTGAGGAAGGTGAGCGCATCAGTAGAGTCGTCGTGTCGAGCTTTCACCGTTGGTACCCTCCTTGCTCGCCGGCGGTGACCATAGGTCGTTGTGCCCCACCGTGTGATGTGTCATGTCCCTATGTTCGCCATATGGTGCCACGGCGTCACTTCGTCTGCATCCAAAGCCGAGGTGTCACTCAGTTGGCATCCATGCATGTGCTTGCGTCGGTAGTTGAGTCAGCTGGCCGCGTCAGCGCCTTGGGCCACATGTCAGAGAGTGCGGTGCTCATGCACCGGGTCTATGGTAGATCAGATCTTGCAGTGAAATGGGTCTATGGACTGGGTGGCCACGTGTCAGCGCCTGGCTTTTCTGGGTTTATTTAATGTTTGCTAACATCAGCGGTGACATCATAAATAGTGTTTTCAGTATAAATTTAATTAGGGAATAATTAATTTATTATTTTTTGATTTTCCTATTTATTTAAATTTTTAGAGAGCCCGTTCTTGCTCATACGAGCTTTGATTAAGGCGATTCAAATTTCTAAAGATTTGTAAAATTGAGATATATTTAATGGTGAATTTTATTGACGCAAGATCAAAGTCCAAAGCAAGAACAAGACCTATTTCGAGGCAAGTTGTGCTTTAATCATGTTGAACCCAATTTTACAAAATTGCTATGTTGATTTAAATTATTGCATGTTATTTCATGTGTACAATTGTTTTTCAAAATAGTTTGAATTTAGTTATTCAACCCAATTGGATTATATCTACCTTGTCATTTGTATGACATGAATATTTGTCACCCTATGATGGTTCATTATTAGTTGGTTACTAATAGATACCAACGTGGGTTGGTTAGATCGTGCTTAGTTTGCTTAGCCATGCCATATTAATTCATGTCTTTTGGAATATCAAAATCAATCTTGACTAATGGAATATATAACATGTTTATGAAAGGTGTGTCGGGTGTTGTCACACAATGATGTTGAGTTGTAGTGACATGTGTCATGAAACGATGTTGATTTGTTGATGGCATGTGGTGCATGATAAACAACTGGGGTGGTAAATGATTTAGATTGAGGCAAGTGGTAAGGGGCAGTATACCAAGGTGGGCCAGAATGACAAAGAGATTGTGGAAGTTTTGCCTCAGTCTACCTAAGAACTTAACCTTGCAAGCATTTGACATGAGTCAAATATGCAACCACATGTTTGGAATGGAATGGACCTAATTGATTAATTTGCAATATCTTAGCTTTGGTACTATCAGTGGTGGTGTGAGTCCCAACTATATGGTAAACTCATATGGCGCAAGACGGGGGCCCTATGTGTGGTAACCAAACCCATTAGTGTTCAAACCTTAGCGGGTAGTACTGGGTTAAGACAGAGTTTTGTAAAGTCTCTGTCATGATCTCTCCGTCGACAAACCAAAGGAAGTGTGTTAATAGCTTGGCAACAAGAGACGATCATGTCGTGTGGGTAAAGCACATAACTTCTGTAGAGTGTAAAACCTATTCGGATAGCCGTGCTCACGGTATTGAGTAATACTCAGGAATTACAGTTAATGGTTAGGTTTTATAAAATGAAAACTTGGAATGGGAGGCAATGTGTTATGGAAGGTTTGGAATATGATTTAGGGCTGTGAGCCAGTTTTATTTTGAGAAATATTTGAAAGTTATTACTACTTCAATCTATTTATTGTATTCATTTGTAATTACTTCTTTATTGCAAAATAGCCATATCAGCTATTCCATTAGAATAAGCCTTGTATATAGTTATATTAGAATTGCATTATGTGCACAACTTGTTGAGTACTTTAAGTACTCATCCTTGTCAACAACAAATTCACCGGTTGAGGAAGAATCTACACCAACTTTGGGGGAGGAGTATCAGGAAGAGACGAATATTTAGGGTGCGAGCCTTGTCAGTTGTCTGTGGTATACGAAGGGGTTTACTCTGCGTTTTCATTCCGCTGCAATTTAATTTATTATCTAAAGTTTAGCCCTACGTGGCAAAGTCATGTAAGGTCGATCATAAAGTCCATCAACAAATTAATGATTAATATATGAAGTCTTTTATTATGTTTCTGCTGTGTATGATTGTGATATTCATCTATGTTGAGCTTGTGTGCACTAGCGTGATTTTGGACTAGTGCGGTATACACAGAATGTCCGGATTTGCGTATTCAATTCCCGACAAAGTGCTTTGTCACAGTGTTCAGTTTGCATGTCAGTAGGGATATTTGGTTGCTAGTGGATAGAGTTTGTTAGCTAGTCGGTTTTGTACTCATCCGTATTAACGAGAGAAAAAAAGAAAAGGGCGTGAGGAAGTTTTGCACGTTGCAAAACCTGTATGCATCTGAGTTCTTCCTCCTCCCTCCAGAAGTCCGGTGCGTGTGATATTGTGAGTGTTTCGTCAACGAGTTCGCGTGGAATGCATGCATGTTTCTTTGATAAATGATCGACGGTGTGGTGGCATCTTGCCATGTGCTTTGCATGCATGAGATTTTTTGGGCTTGCGCATTAACCAGGTTTAGCCGACAGCTGGTACTAGTGCTCTCAAGTTTCAAGTCTCAAAGATTCTACCAGATGCTCTCTAAAAGGCTTATTTGGAAGCTACGGTTGGACTGAAAAGCTAATTTTGGTTTGCTGAGCTGTAAAACAGTTGTAACTAGCGGCTGTGGCTTTTTTTATTACGCTGTTTGGTAAACTAGCTGCTATAGCTGTGACTTTTGGGGACGAACCGAGCGGGGAGGTAGCAACATAGCGAAGTACAACGCCGTCCGAGTAGGGAGGTGACGTGGAGATGGTGAGACGGGGTGGCGGAGGTCGGGAAAGCAGAGCGAGGGAGGTGGCCAAGCGAAGCCATAGCTGAAAAGCTCCTCCCCAACAGCTTCAACTTTTGAGGGTGCTTCTGCTATGACTTAGCTTTCCAACTGCTTTACAATCATGCTGTTTGGGGAGCTTTTACTCCAAAACTGAAGCACAACCCCAAACAGCCCTAAAGTCAACTCAAGGTCCCCTGAAAGTTTTCAGTGCAGAGAAAATGCATGGCGTTGTGCTACGGTGCCGGCGGGGCCTTTCACATGCAGTTGCAGTACTGTTGCACCATTACAGGTTCAGGACGAAGTAATACAGTTTGAGCTATTTTCATCAGACAACCAAGTAGAGATCGACAAGCACGATGACATCCCCTACTCTTTTTTCTCCGAGAGTGTGCGGACAATTGGATAGTGATGGTATCCCCTGCTTCTTTTCCTGAGAGGGTTCGGATGATTGGACAGTGATGATATGATATCCCTGATTGGATAGTGTTGGCGTCAAAAATTTGATGTAGGGTTTCTGACAGCAGCACATCGGACGAACACCGGGTTCAGAGCGTGCCAGTCGATTTGACCTGTAATCGACAAGGTAAAAATATAAAATTCGCACAAAGCCGATCGTAACAATCAATCGGCTTAAACTCAATCAGCTTGAAGCCGATCAAGATCAAGGTAATGGGATAAATCTAATTAGCCGATTAAGGCTAATCAGAGGGTAAAGGTAGATCGATTCTGAAGAAGGCGATGCGCAACAAAATCAGAACAAATCAAACCTGGGGCGTAATTTGAAGAAGATCAACAATCGGCGATGCACAACTTTATTGATCAAGATCGAATTACAAAGACTAAATTACAAAAGCTACTCCTAGTCGACAGGAAAAAAGAAAGTAAAGGCTGGTTGATTGTATTGTGTTGTTGTCTTCGCATCTTGCTTCGAGCCTTCTTTTATACCCGTCGGCCGATCGTATCTGTTTACAATACGTTTGAAGTCCTAATCCGTATCAGCCTTATCTCGGACAGTTGTTCTTTTAAAGATTTTACTGTTACCAAATATCCTCAAACTTTTTCAACTTGTCCGTTAACTTCCGTATACTCGATTTTATTACCGATTTTGACCTGACTTGCCAAATTTTGGTGCAAACATATGCCCCTCATTTTTGAGAGATGACTTGTCATCTGTCAAAAATCGCAATAATCGACTTTTTCGATTGGCTTAACTGTTGAACTTCACTCCATAATTGCCGCTTTATTTGCGCCGTAATCTTCTGACATGCAAGTAGTGCGTTTTAACTGTCCGTGTCTTTTGAGATTCGTTTCCTGCCGCTTCAAATTTTTACCTTGCTATAAAATGCGGCCCCCACTCGGTCATTCCTCACGCGCTCGCACTCTCACGCCTTTCACAATCGGCTTCTTCCTTCCGCATCTTGTTGTTCTCCCATTGGCACGCCAACCCTTTGACTTCAGTCGGCTTTCACATCAAGATCGGCTGAATGGATCCTTCCCAGGTACTCATCCCAATCCCCAACAGTGTCGATCAGTTTTTCTCGGCCCATTAGGAAACTTAGATGCAGCTACAGTTATTGATCAGGAAGTAACTCGCCTCCCCTTGTCGGCTAGAGGGTATAACATTGAAGGTTGGAGTAAAAGTTTTAGGGCTTGGCCGACCGCACTAAAAGGGTGGAAAAACTGGTATAACCAAGTAGCAGCTCAAAAAAGAGAATCCTGGTAAAGAATGGGTATAGCCTAGTGCATCCCTTTGAGTCTAGCCGATCCAGAAGCCAATGATCCCTTGGTGGCCACGGCCTGTTATTTATGGTCGGATATTTTTAATGCCTTCATGTTTCGCACCGGTCTAGTCGGCCCAACTTTATTGGACGTTGCTCAACTTTGCTGCCTGAGACCAGATGGGGAACAAATATCGGTTTTTAGCGCCAAACCCAAATATAAACTTATTCGGTCCAAAGGCGAAGGCTGGTCCAAGTACATTGCAGACAATAATAAAGTAAACAGACTAGTATCGGATGAAGAGCACGTTGCTTTCCTTAACCTATGGCTTGACCGATTTTTGTTCTGCATGAGCTTCATTAGGCCAACCCAAGTGTATCGCACCATTGCGTAAAATTGGTAGAAGGCCGTTACCGCCACTCTGAAAACGCTTCTGAGCAAAGGTACCAAATGATGCACATTATCAGAAGTCGACTTTACACGGGTTTTGCCGATTTTACCGTGGGTAACGTGGGTGCCCCTTTATGGTTTATTCAAGTCTGGCTGTATTGCTTCTTTAGCCGACCTTTTGATCTAGAGCCTACCGATGACACATCCTTTCCAAGAGAAGACAACCCAGAGAACACTATTCCCCAGTACCAAGCAAGCCGATCGTTTGGCGAACGGTTTATTATGTGTTCTGGCAGTGAAACAAAAATCACAGCAGCCGATTCAAGGAAGTATATGTCCTTCTTCCTTCACTTGAGCGATGAGGATCTGAGACAGCGAGACGTCTTTAGTTACAGCGGTGTGGTCGATTTTCCATGGCCTTCGTTCCTTCATCTTGAAGCCGATAGCTTTGCGATGCCTCAGGAAACCTTAGACTTGTATAAAATTTTTATTTCTCCTTGTATTCTTCATGCTGGTCTCCATACAAGGAATCGGACATACCAGCCGTCATACGAATTCTACCATCCGTCCGTTTATGCAAGACAACTGGGGTTTGGTCAAGTAATCCCAAGTTTTCAGCTTTTGATCGGCTTGAGCCAAGAGCCAGAGTCCGTAATGCTGTGTCGGCCGAGATTGTTCTTGAAGTAGCCGATGACCTGCAAGCCCAATCTTTACCACACTTCTTCCTAAACACCAGACGAGCAGGAGGCTATACTTCATGGTGGTCAGTTATTGCAAAAGCCCTCTATCGGTCAAAGTCTCCGTCGAACATCATCAACGAATTCTTTCCGAATCTTCCAGAGCCGACGTTAATATCTAGCGCTGATTCTAGCAGCGAGGCCACTTTGTCCGGATATACTAACACGCGTGTAGATGTCTCTGACGAGGTATCGGCTTAGAGTCTAAATCTCCCACTGTCTTACATGAATTTTTACCTTGAATCTAAATTTGCTCTTTCTGCAGAACAAGGCTATTGGAAAGAGGGCAGCTTTGGGCTCATCGGGTGACAATCAGTCCAAGAAACAACAATCGGCTGCCATCACCGGTTACGCTTCTGGGTCCTTGGGCATTTAGAGCCCATCTATGTCGGAATTGGAGAAGCAGAAACAACCTAGTAAGTATTTTTATCGGCTCTCTTTCATTCTCCAATCAATTTCCATCTAACAAGATTTGTTTATCCGACAAACTCTCAGAAAAGAAGCGAAAGTACACAAAGGCCGCTGCCAAGAAAAAAGGACCCAAGCCCCAAGAGCAAAACGGAGAGAGTTCGCCACATGCGTCGGCTACTGACAAGGTAGGTCGTTGTACTTTTGTTAAGAATCATGTCCTTCAGTACGTCGGCTTACCTTACATTTTACTTCTTTTAGCCGACACCCTCAGCTCAAGTGGCGAAAATCTTAGCTGATCTCCCCAATATTTCTTCTGCACCACTATCTCCTCCACGTCCAATGCCAACAACCCTAATCACCGATCCACCAGAGCTCTCTGATCCAACGAACCTGCTGGGCTTTTCTTTGGCTGATCTTGATGATCCCGAGATCATGGCTACGGATGATTATGACGCAGAGATCAGAAGGATTCTGGAGGTCTCGGCGAAGCGCTTACCGCCGTGACCTCCGCCCTGTATGCGGGAAAACTTAACAACCTTTTTGACCAACGTTTCTATTACGTATGAATTTCCACCGACTAGCCGATTAACTTTGTATGGTCCTTCCCACGTAGGTGACTATTTTCCGAATCGGTTATCTTTCGAACCAACAGGCAATATCGTTTTCCATACTAAATCGGCTTGATCGAAATATTTAGGCACGACCTTTTTATTATATGCCTTCGCCACTCTGATTTTATTCTTCTTAAGCCGATCAAGCGTAGACAATCGTAATTCTGCCAACTCATCCAAATTATCGATCATCAAATTGTTATAATCCTGAGCCGACAAACCGTATGTCTGGCTACTCGTATAGACTCAATATTGATCTCCATAGGTAAAATGGATTCTTGACCGTACACCAATTGGTAAGGTGAAAGTTTCGTTGCTCCGTGATAAGCTAGCCGATACGCCCAAAGCGACTCCGATAGAGTCGAATGCCAATTCCTTGGTTTTTCATCGATTTTTCTTTTGATTAACTTGATTAGCGTTTTGTTGGACGACTCGGCTTATCCGTTAGCCTTAGCGTAGTATGGGGATGAATTCAACAATTTAATCCCCAGGCTTGTTGCGTAAGTCTGGAACTCATTGGACATGAATACCGTGCCTTGATCGGTCGTAATTGTTTGCGGTATTCCAAACCGATGGACATTATGCTCATTAACGAATCCTATTGCCTCAACACTGGTCACTTTCTTGAGTGGTATTGCTTCAACCCATTTTGAGAAATAATTGGTTGCGGCCAAAATAAACTTGTGGCCTTTACTCGAAGCAGAAAATATTTGGCCGATTACATCTATTCCCCAACCTCTAAATGGCCATGGCTTGATAATTGGGTGCAAAGCGATGCTGGTGCTAATTGTATATTGCCAAATTTCTGACAAGTTTGACAACCTTTGTAGTATTTAAAACAATCTTCTAGCATCGTCGGCTAAAAGTAACCTGTCCGTCTAAGCATCCATTTCATCTTATGAGCCGATTGGTGAGAACCGCAAATGCCTTCATGTACTTCACCCATTACCACCCGCGCTTCTTCGGTCCCAAGACATCTTAATAGCAATCCTTCCATCGTCCGATAATACAACGTATCGTCCATAACAATGTACTTCAAAGCTTGTTGCCTAATCTTGCGTTCTGTCGGCTCAGATGGATCGATCAAGTAATTCTTTATTTGCGTTCTCCAATCCGCGACATCCACGCACATGACGGCTTTATCCATTAGCTCAGTCACTTGATATCAGCCAAAGTCCTTGTATCCTGATGCCTGTTGGGCCAGGGTATTGGCTCTATCGTTCAATTCTCGAGGAACATGACCGATAGAAAATAATGTGAATGAGCCGATAATCTCGAAGCATTGTTCTAAATATCTCAGCAGTGTTTCATCCCGACAATGGTATTCTCCTTTTACTTGCTGTACTATTAACATAGAATCCCCGTATGCCTCAACCGCACTTACTCTGATATTTTCTAATAATCGCAAACCCTTGAGCAACGCTTCATACTCTGCCTGATTATTTGAGCATCGGCTATTTAGCTGAAATGCCAATTCGAAATTATGCCCTCTAGGTGATATAAGCACTATGCCGATTCCATCGCCTTCTCTGCATACAGACCCGTCAAAAAACAACTACCAAGGGGCTACGGATACTAAGTCGGCAGTAGTGTCATGTCCTGTTATAAAATCGGATAGAACTTGTCCTTTGACCGCTTTGGCCGATTCATAAGACAAGTCGAACTCAACCAAGGCATAAGCCCATTTGCCAAGTCGACTTCAGAGATTGAAGTCGATAACATATATTTTATAACATCGGTTTTACAGATCACCATACAAGCCAATGCTAATATATAATGTCTTAACTTCGTGCATGATAAATATAAAGATAAACATAATTTCTCAACAAGAGGGTACCTGACTTCTGCATCAAGTAGTCGTCGGCTTAAATAAAAGATTACTCTTTCCTTACCATCAACCTCTTGTGCCAGAACAGCTCCAATAGTTTCCTCTTCAGCCGATACATATAGTCTGAAAGGAACCCCTTTTAAATGGTGCAACTAAACCGGGATTGGACAAATATCTTTCAACATCATCAAAAGCCTTTTGTTGATCGGCTCCCCACACAAATTCTTGATTATCCTTCCACTTCAACAACGGGTAAAAGCACGACTCGCCGAAAGGTTTGAGATAAACCTCCGTAGATAATTAATCTTGCCGATCAACTTCACGTAATTCGTTTTGCATGCCTGGCTCGGTCAAGCTATGGCTTTCACTCTTGCTTGATTAACCTCAATACCTCTCTCGTGTACCATAAAGCCTAAAAATTGCCCAGCTGACACGCCAAATTGTAACATCCCAAAATTTGGCTTAATTAAAGTTTTTATTTCTTATTTGTGCATTTATGATTTTCTAGAATTTATTTGGATTTTTCTGGATTTATTTGAATTAAATTCAATTCAAGTTTATTGCCTTTTATTCAAATTTATTTAAATCTGTGCAGAGTTAAAATAAAGTTTTGACAAAAATATTTTATTTAAGTCCAGGATGTCTCAAAGTATTTTTGAGATTTTTCCTAATAGTTTTATTGCTTAAAATAAATAAAAATAATTTCTAGAATTATTTTAATTAGAAAATCTTTCGAAAAGCAATGAACAATGTTGGGCCGAAGCCCAACACTGTGTGTTGGAAACCCGCGTCGGTATGGCCCAGTTGGGCCATGAGTGGAGGTGCGCAGCCGCAGCCCTTGATCTTCCATCGGACGGTCAGGATCCTTCGCGTGTAAATCACAAACCCTAGCGCCAGTGGACGTAGGATCGGAATCGGACGGTCAGGGTTAAGTCGTCTGCGGTTTGGGAAGGTTTGAATCGTGTTCGTTAGTTGGTTCGGTGGATCTAATCCAGCCCACGCCTCCTCGAATCCCACCGCTCATTTGTCATCGGAGGGTTCTCGCTTGTCGCCTCCGCTTTGATTCTTCCGCCACCGCCGCCGTGTCTCCGGTGGACTCGAGTCCGTGTTCTTCGCCCGCACGCCTCCGTCCGCCTATTTAAGGAGCCTACGGTGCGTTGAGGTCCTTGTCCCGCGCCGCCAAAACCCGAGTTTTCGCCGCCCGTCGAGCCCGCCGAACGCCTCGCGGGCGCCGCCGCTTCATCGCCGGTGAGTTTTGTCTCGGCGGCGCCATTAGCAATGGAGAAGATTTGGACCGTCGGATCGCCGCCAACGCCCCGATTCACCGCGTGGATTCGGTGGCGACCTTTCGCAATCATCGTCGTTAGATCTAAAACCTCGCCGAGATCTCGCGCGTGTGCTTCGATCGGCAACCGCTCGATGGGATCGGATGCATCGGATGGCGCCGTCACCGCTGCCAATCGGGTGCCGCCGCGTGGAGGCGCAGGCGCCGAGGAGTCATGAGCCGGGTTCGCCGTGGACAACCGCGACGTGGTGGACCGGGTCTATGCACTGAGGCCACGCGTCGGTTTCTGATTGGTCCAGTTCAGCGCTGGCGTCGTGATGATGTCAGGATTGCGTAATAAATCGGTTTTCAGAATAAAAATAAATCTGTTAAATTCGAATTTCTGATTTTCTCATTTCAGTATTTATTTCAAACTTCAAAAGGCTATATCTTTTGCAATGTAACTCGGATTTGAGTGATTCCAGTTTCTAAAAATTTGTAAAATTGAGATCTATTTAATGGTGAATTTTAATTGATTTTTGGAGTTCATTTTCTCTCTGTTTTGGTATTTGCTTTTCTACTTCGGTACGCGTAGACGTTGAATTGTGCGACGCTTCGGAGGAAGATCAAGCAACTCAAGAGCAAGTTCCAGAACCAGATCAGGACCTATTCCAAGGCAAGTTGTGCTTTGATCATGTTGAACCCATGTTTATAAAATTGCTATATTTGTTTTACCCTATTGCATATGTTTCAAATATACAATTGTTTCAAATTAGATTGGGCTTAGCTATTATACCAGATTGATCTATACCCTACCTTGTCATTGTATGCCATGATCCATTGTCACCCTAGATTGGTTAATTATAGTTGGTTAATAATTATAATCAACATTGGAGGTTTAGACCGTATTAGTTGCTTAGCCTTGCCACGTCAACACATGTGTCAGAATCATTGATAATTAATCTTGATTAATGGAATATGGAAAAATGTTATGAACCTGTGTGTCATGTGGATCACACGATGAGATTGACTTGTTGTGGCGAGTCATGTCACGCAACGATGTTGAATTGTTGATGGCACGTGGTGCTTGGTAATCAACGGGTGATGATAATTTAGATTGGGGCAAGTGACAAGGCGAGGAGGCCAAGGTGGGCCCGATGGGCGAGAGGGTATGTGGATGTCTTGCCTTGATCACTCTAAGGACTTAACCTTGCAAGCCTTTGACTGAGTCAATCATGCAACCACATGTCCGGTATGGGCCACCTAGGTGAGTAATTTGCAATGTCTTAATTTTGGTACTATCGTGGTCGTGAGTTCCGAGTTATGGTGTATTTCACATGGCGCAAGAGGGGGCCCCGGTTGTGGTTTCGCACCCACCAAAGTTGAAACCTTAGCGGTAGTATCCTGTTAAGCGAGCATTGTAAAGGCTTTGTTATAATCACTCGCCTTGGTGGTGTTTGGTTGTATCACGTGGGTAAAGTGCATAACCTCTGCAGAGTATGAAACTATTCTGGATAGCCGTGCTCATGATTGAGCAATGCTCGGGAATTACAGATTAAGGGTTAGCTTAATTAATTGGACAACGTGGTTGGGATGGCGGAATGCCATATGGAAGATGAAATTTGACTTAGGATTGGAAACTTGGTTTACTTGAGAAATACCGGTTATTTACTATTGCAATTTGTTTTACATTCTTTACAATTTATTTATCGATTTGTTCCTAAATGTCGCTTATTGCAAAATAGCCATGATAGCCTATCCATTGGAATAAGCTTTACATATAGATACATAGAATTGCATTACAGGCACAACTTGTTGAGTGCTTTAAGTACTCACCCTTGCCAAACAACAATAATCAGCAGCTTGAAGAATCTACACCGTGTTGGAAGATGAAGTCCAGGAAGACACGAGTCATTAGGGTCCGAGCCTTGTCGGTTGCTCGTGGTGAACCGATGAGCTATCTACGCTTTCTACTTTCCACGCATAAGTATTAGTTTATATTTTTGGTCTTGCCTGCGTGGTTTAATAATGTAAGTTGGTCATAAGATCATACCTTTAGATATATCAATGAATGAACTATTATTCTATTATCGCTGAGTATGATGTGATATGTACCAATGTTGAGCTGTGTGCACTAGCGTTGATCCCGGGACTAGTGCGGTAAACACAAAGGTTCGAATCGATGGATTCGGGTCCTTCAGAGGTGGTATCGAGCATACCGACCGTAGGTCTTGGCCCTAGATAGTGTGGAGGTGTCCTGTGTGAGTCCAAAACTATTTTCTAAAAGAAAATCTAAACTTGACTAATAAAACACTCTCGACTCATCTCATTCTCTACTTCTCCTTTGCTGAATTTACCGCTTTACTTGCCGCTTTGGGTGGAGAACTTATTCAAAGTTCTTGTGGAGCAGATGCCATTGTTCCGACCTTCGAGGAGTTAGTCAAGGCTACGCCATGGAGCCGTGGAGAGTTCTTCAGACGCTTGGGGCTTTATCGTCCGCTTTACCGAGGAGGCAATGGTCGCTAATGGTGTACACCGAGGATTTATTTGCAAGTCGATTATCTACGCCGGAGAACGAGGAAGCTAGCAGGCCAATCAACATCTCCACCAGAAGATTCTCGTACGAGGTTGCAATTCAGGAGGTTGCCCGACTTGCTCTTCGCCGTGTCTGCCGCGACTACGCCGACGAGCTTCACGACTCAGTGTTCCGGCTTCACCCAGACGTTCAAGCATGCCGACGCCGACGGATCGTGGAGAACGAGTGTGCCACCGCCACACACCTTGCAGAGTTCACCCTTGCCCAGGAGGATCATATGAGAGATACTACTCAGGAGCTGGAGACTGTACGAGGCACTCAGAGTGGCAGAGCAGGAGCTTGAGGTGACCCGTGCTTCAGCCATCGGGATGATTACTGAGCTGGGAGAGGCCCTGGAGGCGGTTGAGGACGAGTTGGAGCGCGTGACTCGAGGAGTTCAGGAGCCAGCAGAGGAGTCCGAGGAGGATCCCGAGGAGCGAGAGTGGGAGCCGGAGGGGAGTGCAGACCCCGTTGTTGCAGAGGACCCAGTAGTAGGTCACCAGGATAGGTTCGCTCCTATGCCAGCTCACCCACCGGTGTATGCGCTGGATTAGCCTCAGCCAGGGTGGCTGGATGAGTGAGTGTCAGCCTTGGAGCTGTGTTGATACTCGAGTGTGAGTCGCGTCTTTAAGTTAGTCTTTACCTCTTTAGTTGACGTTAAGGTTTCGTGTTTAGTTTGCTTCTTTGTAATGCTGAGTGTGCAGTATGTGTTGCAAAGCTTGTAGGCTTAAATAAGCGGCCATACCAAGAATAATAAAGAATTACTTCAGTTGGGTATAACCTATCTCCCCACTTTAGAAATTCTTGCTTCTCTTCTATGCTACATCTACCTTCCCTAACCTAAGAGGCAATCATCAGATGGTGAATACTCGAGGGAACAACGGAGCTTCAGGAAGTGGACTGCGCCAGAACGACAACACCAACGATAGAGGCAGCCTCAACCACCGCCAAGGACATGCAGAATGCGGGGCGTTTCTTGCGGTACAGACTCAACTGATGCGGACTATGATGCAGCAGATGACCAACGCAGCAGCCAACAACAACAACCCTGTAGCTCAGAACAACCATGGTGGACCCCGACCTCACTCAAAGCTAGCAGATTTCATGAGGACTAGACCACCAACCTTCTCAGGAAATGTGAATCCTTTGGAAGCCGATGACTGGCTTAGGACTATTGAAAAGAAGTTGCACATCACGCAATGTGAAGGCAATGAGAAGGTGCTCTACGCCTCTCATCAATTGGAAGGAACCGCCGCAGAATGGTGGGAGAATTCTCGTCGCTCATGGAGCCCCCAAGAGATCACCCGAGGAGTTTACTAATGCTTTCCACCAATATCATGTCCCGGAGGGAATGATGGACCTTAAGAAGGAAGAGTTCGGGCTCAAACAAGGAGGCCAACCAAGGGCGAATACCGAATAAATTTACTCGCTTAGCTCGCTATGCCCTCAAGACGAGCAATGATAAAGCTAGGCGCCTCGCTTCATGAAGGACTAAATTCAGATCGCAGTGGGACCGATCACCCACAATTTTCCGACTTTCAGAACTAGTCAATAAAGCTTTGATCCTAGAAGATAAGCGCAAAGAGTGGGTGAAAACCGTAGCGCTTAATGACTAATCGGGGTGGACGCTCAAACCATCTACGCTTGAGGATGTCACCACAACAATTTGCTAGATTCCAACCACCACCGTGAACAAGACATCAACCCTGCGCCTCGCCGCTAATCGTAACTTTCGGACACCAAAGACAGGCAACAATGCACCAGGAGGGAATCAAGATCTGCAGTAAAAGATGCTATACCGCAATGAGCCAGGCACTTTTCTAATAGGTGTCCACGTAGGGAGGCATTACGCCATTCGTTTCAACTTGGGAACCACACCGCCAAAGCACCACCTCGGGAGGAAATCGTGCGCCAGTCAAGCCGAGCAACCCGCAATCAACAAAGGCGTGGAAGGATCAACCACATCACCGCCGATGGAGCTCGAGGCTACGACGTCGTGACCGGGTAAGTTTCGTCAACTCAAGCACTGCTACTGCTTTTGTTTGATTCGAGCTTCGATTCGCTTGTTTCTCAAAGTTTTGCAACCAAGAATGGATTTAAAGTGGTGAATCTTAAGTGTTTGCTCTTAGTCCAAGCCCCAAGATCCGAGCTTAGATCTAGCCTTGGGTGTTTGGGAGCTGTTGCTTATGGATGGGATAGAATTCCTAGCTAATCTTATCTTGATAGATGCGCAATCCCTAGACGCCATCCTTGGAATGGATTGGTGTCTAAGCATAAAGCCGTTTTGGATTGTGGCCGACGGATCGTGACTTTGGAAGGCCCTAGTGGCAAGAAATTAGAGTTTCAAGCGACCGCAGCTCGAGATGGGCGCTAATGGTCAACGCGTGAAAGCCATCGGCATGGAAGATGTGCCAAGAGCTGGGAATACCCGGATGTGTTTCGGAAGATTTGCCGTGATTGCCACGGACCGTGATATCGAGTTCGTGATCGAGTTAGCGCCGAGGACAGAGACCGATATCAAAGAGACCATATCGGATGCCTACCGACGAGTTAGTGGAAATGAAGAAGCGATTGAGGAACCGCAAGAGAAAGGTTTCATTAGACCAAGTTCATCGCCGTGGGGAGCCCGGTTTTGTTTGTTCGTAAAAGGACGGAAGTCTTAGAATGTGCATCGATTATCGTGCCTTTGAATGAAGTAACGATCAAGAATAAGTATCCGCTGCCCGGGATCGATGACTTATTTGATCGCTTAAGAGGAGCTGGAGTTTTCTCAAGATAGATCTTCGCTCGATACCATCGATTGAAGATCCGAGCGGAGGATGTGCCTAAGACTGCGTTTTCTACGCGATATGGACATTATGAGTTCACAAATATGTCATTTGATTGACGAATGCCCTGCATATTTTATGAACATGATGAATAAGGTTTTCATGGAATATTTGGATAAGTTCGTTGTAGTCTTTATAGACGATATCTTGGTTTACTCAAGACGAGGAAGAGCATGCAAAACATCTCAGAATGGTTTTAGAGAGGCTGCGAGAACATCAGCTATATGCTAAGTTTAGCAAGTGTGAATTTTGGAAGGAGAAAGTTGAATTTCTTGGTCATGTAATGACTACTAAAGGAGTAGCAGTTGACCCAAGCAAAGTGAACGCAGTGTTGCATTGGGAGCAACCAAAGTTTGTTACCCAGATCCGTAGTTTTCTGGGAATGGCGGGATATTACCGTCGGTTCATAGAGGGATTCTCAACGATTGCTAAACTCCTTACGCAGTTGTTAAAGAAAGAAAAGAAGTTTGCATGGACGCCAGAGTGCGAGAAAAGCTTTATGGAATTAAAGAAGCGTTTAACAACAGCCCCCGTATTAGTGTTGCCAGATGTGCAGAATGGATTTGATATTTATTGCGATGCTTCAAAGCAAGGCTTGGGATGCGTGTTAATGCAAGAAGGCAAAGTCGTTGCTTATGCGTCAAGACAGTTAAGACCGCATGAAGTGAATTACCCAACGCATGATTTGGAGTTAGCTGCCGTAGTGCATGCTTTAAAGATATGGCGTCATTATCTCATAGGAAATAGATGTGAGATATATACAGACCATAAGAGCACGAAATACATATTCACTCAAGCGGACTGAATATGAGACAATGAAGGTGGCTAGAGCTAATTAAGGATTATAATGTGGGAATCCATTATCATCCCGGAAAAGCCAATGTGGTGGCAGATGCTCTGAGTCGAAAGAGCCATAGCGCAAATACATTGACAATGGAGGATCAACCAGAACTATGCAAGGAATTTCAGAAGCTAAGGTTGGAGGTCGTTCCGCAAGGAATGGTAGCTGCACTGGAAGTAAAGCCAACGCTGGAAGGTCAGATTAGAGAAGGCCAGAAAGAGGACGATAAAATTCCTAAGATTAAGGCTAAAAAAGAAGAAGGCCTAGCCGTAGATTTCATTCTGAATGAGCAAGGGACCATGTTCTTCAAAGGCCGGATTTGCGTGCCGGATAAAAAGGAGCTAAAGCAATTGATTCTTGAGGAAGCTAATGATTCTAAGTACTCAATTCATCCAGGAAGTGCTAAGATGTACCAGAATTTGAAAGAGAGATTTTGGTGGCCTAATATGAAGCGTGAAGTAGCTGAACATGTTGCTTTATGCGACGTATGTCAGAGGGTAAAAGCCATGCACCAAAGACCAGCTGGTCTGTTGCAGCCGTTGAAAATTTCGGAATGGAAGTGGGAGGAAATCGGAATGGATTTTATTACCGGTTTACCTAAAACTTAGAGAGGTTACGATTCCATTTGGGTTATTGTGGATCATCTAACCAAGGTCGCCTATTTTATCCCAGTAAAGACCACTTACTCAGGAGATCGTTTAGCAGAGTTGTACATGTCAAAGATTGTATGTTTGCATGGAGTGCCCAAGAAGATTGTGTCAGATAGAGGTACCCAATTTACCTCAAGATTCTGGAATAAGTTGCACGAAGCCATGGGAACTCGTCTGAATTTTAGTACAGCATATCACCCGCAGACATGATGGTCGACGGAAAGAGTAAATCGATTTTAGAGGATATGTTGAGAGCTTGTGCTTTAGCTTATACTGCGACATGGGATAAGTGTTTGCCATATGCGGAATTTAGTTACAACAATAGCCATCAAGCTAGCTTGCAGATGTCACCATTTGAAGCGTTGTATGGATGTGCTTGTCGTACTCCGTTAAATTGGAATGAAACAGGAGAGCGTTTGGTTTTCGGGCCAGATATCCTCGAGGAAGCCGAAAGTCAAGTCGCAATGATCAGAGAAAGGTTGAAGATAGCACAGTCAAGACAGAAGAGTTACGCAGATAACCGTCGCCGAGATTTGAGTTTTGAACCAGAAGATTATGTGTATCTTAGAGTTACCCCTCTTAAGGGCGTTAAAAGATTTCACGTTAAAGGGAAGCTCGCGCCAAGATATGTCGGTCCGTTCAAGATTCTGAACCATCGAGGAGAGGTAGCTTATCAGTTAGAGTTGCCTCAGTCATTGGCAGGAGTGCATGATGTATTCCATGTGTCGCAGCTTAAGAAATGTCTCAGAGTGCCAACCGAGCAAACCCCGTTGGGTGCAATAGAGCTGCAAGAAGATTTGACTTACAAGGAGCAACCGGTCAAAATTTTGGATGTTATGGAACGCAAGACCAGAAACAAGTCTATTCGCTTTTGCAGAGTTCAGTGGAGCAATCATTCCGAAAGTGAAGCCACTTGGGAGCGAGAAGAAGATTTGAAGTCGAAATTTAGAACCTATTCTCTAGTTAGCCCCAATCTCGGTCGAGATTCTATTAGGGGAGGTTTGTAACATCTCAAAATTTGGCTTAATTAAAGTTTTTATTTCTTATTTGTGCATTTATGATTTTCTAGAATTTATTTGGATTTTTCTGGATTTATTTGAATTAAATTCAATTCAAGTTTATTGCCTTTTATTCAAATTTATTTAAATCTGTGCAGAGTTAAAATAAAATTTTGCCAAAATATTTTATTTAAGTCCAGGATGTCTCAAAGTATTTTTGAGATTTTTCCTGGATTTTTCCTAATAGTTTTATTGCTTAAAATAAATAAATGGAATTTCTGGAATTATTTTAATTAGAAAATCTTTCGAAAAGCAATGAACAGTGTTGGGCCGAAGCCTAACACTGTGCGTTGGAAACCCGCGTCGGTGTGGCCCAGTTGGCCCATGAGTGGAGGTGCGCAACGCGCCCTTGATCTTCCATCGGACGGTCGAGAGCCTTCGTGTAAATCGCAAACCCTAGCGCCAATGGACGAGGATCGAATCGGACGGTCGGGGTTAAGTCGCACGGTTTGGGAAGGTTTGAATCGTGTTCGTTAGTTGGTTCGCGGATCGATCCACCACGCTCCTCGAATCCCACCGCTCATTTGTCATCGGAGGGTTCTCGTTTGTCGCCTCCGCTTTGATTCTTCCGCCGCGCCGCCGTGTCTCCGGTGGACTCGAAGTCCGTGTTCTTCGCCCGCACGCTCCTCCGTCCGCCTATTTAAGGAGCCTACGGGTGCGTTGAGGTCCTTGTCCCGCGCCGCGTCAAAACCCCAGGTTTTCGTCGTCCAGAGCCCGCCGGAACGCCTCGCGGAGCGTCGTCGCCTTCATCGCCGGTGAGTTTCGTCTCGGCGGCGCCATTAGCAGCGGGAGAAGATTTGGACCGTCGGATCGTCGCTCAACGTCCCAGATTCAGCCGCGTGGACTCGGTGAGCCGTAAGCCTTCGTTAATCGCTGTCCGTTAGATCTAAAACCCTCGCCTGAGATCCTGCCGCGTGTGCTTCGATCGGCAACCGCCCGATGGGATCTGGATGCATCGGATGGCGCCGTCACCGCTGCCAATCGGGTGCCGCCGCGTGGAGGCGCAGGCGCCGAGGAGTCATGAGCCGGGTTCGCCGTGGACCAGCGCGACGTGGTGGACCGGGTCTATGCACCGAGGCCACGCGTCGGCTTCTGATTGGTCCGGTTCAGCGCTGGCGTCGTGATGACGTCAGGCTTGCGTAATAAATCGGTTTTCAGAATAAAAATAAATCTGTTAAATTCGAATTTCTGATTTTCTCATTTCAGTATTTATTTCAAACTTCAAAAGGCTATATCTTTTGCATTGTAACTCGGATTTTAGTGATTCCAGTTTCTAAAAATTTGTAAAATTGATATCTATTTAATGGTGAATTTTAATTGATTTTTGGAGTTCATTTGCTCTCTGTTTTGGTAATTATTTGCTTTTCTTCTTCGGTACGCGTAGACGTTGAATTGTGCGACGCTTCGGAGGAAGATCAAGCAACTCAAGAGCAAGTTCCAGAACCAGATCAGGACCTATTCCAAGGCAAGTTGTGCTTTGATCATGTTGAACCCATGTTTATAAAATTGCTATATTTGTTTTACCCTATTGCATATGTTTCAAATATACAATTGTTTCAAATTAGATTGGGCTTAGCTATTATACCAGATTGATCTATACCCTACCTTGTCATTGTATGCCATGATCCATTGTCACCCTAGATTGGTTAATTATAGTTGGTTAATAATTATAATCAACATTGGAGGTTTAGACCGTATTAGTTGCTTAGCCTTGCCACGTCAACACATGTGTCAGAATCATTGATAATTAATCTTGATTAATGGAATATGGAACAATGTTATGAACCTATGTGTCATGTGGATCACACGATGAGATTGAGTTGTTGTGGCGAGTCATGTCACGCAACGATGTTGAATTGTTGATGGCACGTGGTGCTTGGTAATCAACGGGGTGATGATAATTTAGATTGGGGCAAGTGACAAGGGGCGAGGAGGCCAAGGTGGGCCCGATGGGCAGAGGGTATGTGGATGTCTTGCCTTGATCACTCTAAGGACTTAACCTTTCAAGCCTTTGACCTGAGTCAATCATGCAACCACATGTCTGGTATGGGCCAGCCTAGCTGAGTAATTTGCAATGTCTTAATTTTGGTACTATCGTGGTCGGTGTGAGTTCCCGAGTTATGGTGTATTTCACATGGCGCAAGAGGGGGGCCCTGGTTGTGGTTTTCAGACCCACCAGTGTTGAAACCTTAGCGGGTAGTATCCGGTTAAGCCAGAGCATTGTAAAGGCTTTGTTATAATCACTCGCCTTGGTGGTGTTTGGTTGTATCACGTGGGTAAAGTGCATAACCTCTGCAGAGTATGAAACTATTCGGATAGCCGTGCTCGCGGTATTGAGCAATGCTCGAGAATTACAGTTAAGGGTTAGCTTAATTAATTGGACAACGTGGTTGGGATGGCGGAATGCCATATGGAAGATGAAATTTGACTTAGGATTGGAAACTTGGTTTACTTGAGAAATACCGAAGTTATTTACTATTGCAATTTGTTTTACATTCTTTACAATTTATTTACTGTATTTGTTCCTAAATGCTGCTTATTGCAAAATAGACATGATAGCCTATCCATTGGAATAAGCTTTACATATAGATACATAGAATTGCATTCTGTGCACAACTTGTTGAGTGCTTTAAGTACTCACCCTTGCCAAACAACAATAATCAACAGTTGAAGAATCTACACCTGTGTTGGAAGATGAAGTCTAGGAAGACACGAGTCATTAGGGTCCGAGCCTTGTCGGTTGCCTATGGTGAACTGATGAGCTATCTACGTTTTCTACTTTTCGCTGCATAATTATTAGTTTATATTTTTCAGTCTTGCCCTGCGTGGCTTAATAATGTAAGTTGGTCATAAGATCATACCTTTAGATATATCAATGAATGAACTATTATTCTATTATCGTTGAGTATGATGTGATATGTACCAATGTTGAGCTGTGTGCACTAGCGTTGATCCTGGGACTAGTGCGGTAAACACAGTGAGTTCGAATCAGTGGATTCGGGTCCTTACACAAATGCACATTTGAAAGGATTCATCTTCAAGCCATGTGCTCTTATGTTCTGGAAAACCTTTAATAAATCGGCCAAATGCTGCAAATCATCTGCCGATTTTACTACGACATCGTTAATATATATTTCAACGATGTGACCGATTAAGTCATGAAAAATCAGGTTCATGGCTCGTTGATATGTTGCCCCAGCATTTTTTAAGCCAAAAGTCATAACCGTCCACTCGAATAAACCTATGGCTCCAGGACATCTGAAAGCTGTCTTTGGTATATCGGCTTCTGCCATGAGTATCTGGTTGTATCCGGCGTTTCCATCTAGAAAATTTATGATTTTATTCCCTGATGCAGCATCGATAAGCATATCGGCTATCGGCATCGGATATTCATCTTTCGGTGTCGTTTTATTCAAATCTCTAAAGTCGACACATACTCGAAGTTTTCCGTTTTTCTTCATGACTGGAACAATGTTGGAAACCCACTCCGCATATCGACAAGGTCTTATAAATTTAGCCTCCAACAATCGCTCTATCTCTTCTTTTATAATTTTATACAGAGCCGGATTAAAACGCCTAGGTAATTTGTTTAACGATCGATAACCTTGTTTAATGGGTAGCTGATGTTCTACCAATTGTCGGCTTAAACCAGGCATCTCGTGATATTCCCAAGCAAAACAGTCTTTATATTCTCTAAGAATTTCGATTAACTTCTCTTTATATTTTACATCTAATTTCGCGCTAATAAAAGTTGGTCTTTTTCTATCACCACTACCTATATCAACTTCTTCAAGCAGATCGGTGGACGTAAAGCCTTGACCCAACTTTTCAACCTCTTGAAAGTCTTCTATAGCCTCATAGCTATCCGTTGTTTGCCGATAGCTTTGCATTTTGTCTTGTAATGCCTTCACTGTTTTCTTGTCCCCATCGGCGTAGCACTTCGTTTGCTCGATCAAACGTGCCTGGTTTGACACTGATCGGCACAAGCCCTGTTTTACTCACGCAGATGAAATCGCAATCTTCTAGTGTCTTTCCCGATATACATCCTGCTTCTTCATGTTGCCAATTCGCGTCGGAACTGGCCATGGCAATGTGAGCCGATGTGTCGGCTGTGACAATCTCAACTTCCTCTCCGTTCCATTGGACAAGCGCTTGATGCATAGTCGATGGAATACAGTAGTTGGCGTGAATCCAATCTCTCCCAAGTAGAACGCTGTAATTTACTTTGGTGTTAATAACAAAAAATGCGGTCGGCAAAGTCTTACTAACGACGGTCAGTTCTGTAACCATGACGCCTTTGGCTTCTGTGGGATCGCCTGTGAAGTCGTTTAAAACCATGTTAGTTTTAATCAAGTCTTCATCGGACTTACCCAATTTCTTGCAAGTCGTCTAGGGCATCAAGTTTCTTTGTGGCTCTGTCATCTACCAAAGATCCTTGATATCGGCTTTCCATTTATATATCCTTTTAGATATAATGGTTTGGATGCCGATGATCATCTCTTAGTTTTTCAAGATAGCATTTTGAACTCCCGAACATGATTGAGTAAAAGTTTCTTTAGCCGATTCGGTTTTGATTTTGAATTTACTGGCAGTGTGAACACCATGTTGATGTCCATTGGAGGTGTATCGTCCCTAATCATAGGAGAATCTAGATCATCCGCCGACTCAAAATCTTCTTGACTTGTTCCTTCTTTCTCCACTCTTTCTTGACAACCTTGACCGGACGAAGCTCATTGAAGGTATCATCCCTCTGCTTTTTCGATCGGCTTCGGATTTCCTGCGTCCTTAGCCTCAGGCCGTCAGATCGCGATCGGCTTAGGCCAGATGGACACCACCTAGGCTTGGGCTCTATTGGCTTTCGTATCTGGCCAGCCAAATCTTCCCGGTCTGAGTTGGGCCTCCGTGTTTCGACCTGGTCCAGTACCAGGTTTGGTTCAGATATTCTTTCGTGAACAGGCATCCTGTAACTTTTGCTGTGATCTCGAATCGGTCCGGACAGCCTATCTCTAGTCGATTGTTTTGGCCAATCGTCTCGGGGGTAATGCTCCATCGGACAAGTATATGGAGATGGCAGGGACACTCCCCTTTCCCAACAAAACTGCCAAAAGGGACATCTTCTATGAGCCCTCTCCACATTTTCAGTGTGATATAAATTATCCGATCGGCGAGCAGGATATCGTGGTCGGCTGTTCATTCTTTCATATTTCTCCATCAATTGCGAAAACGTTGGTCCCGGCCTTTTGGCCGATTGCCTTGATGGCGATTTTTCAGCTTTGTACCATTTACCCACCTGAGGATTTCTCTTGGGTTTAATGGTCCTCGAATTTTTTCCTTCGTGATCGGCTTCTATTTGTAAAGAGCCGATCGTAATTTTCAACGTCTGACCGCCGTCTGAATTCGGCTGAATATTGATCTGTTGATCCTTCTTTGGCTTATCATGCATCGGCTCGTTTCCTTTAGCCGAACATTGAACCATGTTGATTAGAAATGGATCAGCATCAACTTGCATCGTCGACTCATCAGCAAATTTTAGCCGACCATCTTCAATAGCCTATTGGATCATTGACGAAAAATATTGCGATCGTTAGTATTGTGAGAAAAGAGTGGTGCCACTTGCAATACTGCGTTTCTTGATCTCATCGGTGATGGTATAATATGTCCCTCGGCAATCGTATTATCTTTTCTTGTAATAATAAATCAAAAATACGATCACACTTGGAAACATCAAAGGCATACTTAACTTCCGACTTATTTCTAGTCGGCTTTAGCCAAGAACAGACTAAGGACTTTTTAGACCCTTTTACCCATTCGGCTATATTTATTTCTGCTTCATCATCCTCTGAAGAATCACTTGGGCAATAATCCACTATATTGACTTTAACTTTATCATTTTCTTTATTGCTGTTATTTTTAAATCTATCATTAAACGCTTTATTATCTGGGAATCGGCTTTTCTGAACCGATACACGATGAAGCAGATGACTTAAATCATTGAACTCTTGCCCTCCAAACTTCTCTCTAAGTGGTGGAATTAATCCCTAAAAAGCCAAATCTGCAAGTTGGTTGTCGGGCAACATGACACTAAAACATCGGTTCCTAACTTCTCCGAACCTCTTAATGTAATCGCCATCGATTCTCCAAATCTCTGGCGAACAGAACTTAGGTCGGAAATCCTTAGTTCTAAACTTCCTGAGAAAAAGTATTTGTGGAATCGGCTTTCCAAATCGTTCCATAAGTGGATCGAATTCGGAGGCAAACAAGTGAACCAGGTAAAGGCTGCATCGGACAGTGACAACGGGAACAGTCTTATTTTCAGTCCATCGGATTGAGCTGCTTCGCCGCATTGAGCGATAAAGCATCCGATGTGTTCTAGAGTAGTAGTTGAGTCGTCACCGGAGAATTTTGCAAAATCCGGGACTCTGAAATTGTGGGGGTAAGGCATACGATCTATGTAATCAGGATACGGCTTTCTATAGCCGATAACCTTCCCCTTCGGCTGTATGCCGAATTGGTCCCTCAAGACGGCGGAGATCTGGTCGGCCCAGTTTACATTATCGGCCATTGGCACCGCAGGCCCTTGATAATATTGATCATAGTTGGCATTCTGCCCCCCGAGTGCAAACTCGGGTTGCCAATTATGCTGGGTCGTCGGCACACGAGTATTCTGATCATATCTATTATGCCTGACTTGAGGTTCGAGTACTGGGACGAAAGGCTATGAATAAGTTACTACCTTATGCGGACCTGGATTTCTAAACAGGGTAGGTTCATGCGGGTATCTTTCAGGCCCAATCGGCTGTGAAACCGATTGTGGAAAAGCATAGAACGGAGCCGACTGCGGCGGATTTGTTGATGCGTCCAACTTAGCGGCGTCGGTGTATGCGTGGTAATGACTCACCCCACTCGGCCGAGGATCTCTAGGAAATATTACGGTCGGCTGAGTAGGCATCATGGTAGGGGGTGAGGTTATAGCCGACGGTTTAGGATCGGCCGTTGAGCTCGCGTATTTTGTGCTAACAAAAAAGCAGATAATCTGGCAGAGCTTGCAATGGGTCAAGCAGACTACCTGACGAGGCTAACTCCTGGGCTATAGTTTTAATACTATTTGCTATCATCGGCTTAAGCGTCGTCACAAGAGTCGATGATTGGTTTATTAAAGCGTGGTGCACAGACTGATTAATCATAGCCGATAATTCGGCTTGAGCAGGCAGGTATCGGCTTACCGGTTCTGTGACACCCGCATCTCCCAGGGCGTTGACCGTCACCAGGGCAGATTTTTGAGTGACGCCTCGTCTAGTTTTCTGATAACAGCTTAGCACCATCTCCTCCAACGCAGTCTTCCGAGCTTCAATCTCTTGACGTTGTTCTTCAGTCAAATCGGCCATTGTTGGGACGATTATGGCCTCCGTGTTGAGATCGGCTGGCGGAATCGACTTTCCTGACGAAGACATGGTCCCACCGGGCGTGCCAAGAGTGTGTTGGCGTCAAAAACTTGATGTAGGGTTTCGACAAAGCCTGCCGGATGAACACCGGGTTTAGAGCGCTAGTCGATTTGACTCATGTCGACAAGGTAAAAATATAAAATTCGCACAAAGCCGATCGTAACAATCAATCGGCTTAAACTCAATCAGCTTGAAGCCGATCAAGATGGAACGGGATAACTCTAATTAGCCGATTAAGGCTAATCAGAGGGTAAAGGTAGATCGATTCTGAAGAAGGCGATGCGCAACAAAATCAGAACAAATCAAACCTGGGGCGTAATTTGAAGAAGATCAACAATCGGCGATGCGCAACTTTATTGATCAAGATCGAATTACAAAGACTAAATTACAAAAGCTACTCCTAGTCGACAGGAAGAAAGAAAGTAAAGGCTGGTTGATTGTATTGTGTTGTTGTGTTCGCATCTTGCTTCGAGCCTTCTTTTATACCCGTCGGCCGATCGTATCTGTTTACAATACGTTTGAAGTCCTGATCCATATCGGCATTATCTCGTACAGTTGTTCTCTTAAAGATTTTACTGTTACCAAATATCCTCAAACTTTTCCAACTTGTCCGTTAACTTCCGTATACTCGATTTTATTGCCAATTTTGACCTGACTTACCAAATTTTGATGCAAACGGATAGTGATGACATCCCCTGCTTAAGCAAGCAGGGAATCTGCTAATGTTAAATTTACCTTGTGAGTTGTCTCGCTTATCCTAATCTCCGCATGCATCGGATTCTTAGTCTCTACGTGGTTGGCCTGGCACTTGCTTAGCGTATGCGTCAAAGTCGATAATGAAAACTTCGAGGTCATCTCCGCAATGTCAACTGCATGTACTAGTAGAACTGTTCTGTTGATCACTCACTGGATGGTTTTTCGATCCCTAGACACGTAAACCCTCTGGTCATAAATACATCTTTTGTTTTACCTAGGTGAAGTAAAACTTTGAAAGTTTGATTATCTATATCTTTTAAAATATTTACATAAAAATCATAGGCAGATTTTTCTCCAAAAATACTTCATAAAATATTGTAATTTTGTTGAATTTTATAAATATATTACAATAGAATTTAGTAGACAAATTTGTGTTTTGAAGACCGTGTCCAAAGCGACAAAGTACGTGGTCAGAGCTCTTTAACGATACACTAAAATCAATATGGACCGTTCATTCTTTTCGATCTAATATATCAAATTAGTTATTATTTATTTATACTTTTTCTGGTAGTAAAGTAGTACAAATACCGTTAATAAATAAATAACTAGATCTGATTTCTACAACCCACTATATACTTTCCGGTATAATGCACAGTAAAATTTCTTATATAAGTTAACCCCAGTCGTCCTTTACCACACAGTTATCGAACTGATAACTGCTTACTAATTTGCTTCCTTTAAATACTGGTGCTCTCGTGATCTTTCAATTCTTTTTCTTAAGGCGGTTGTTCATAGTCACATAGTGTAGGATGAGTATAGTCAATTGCATGTGCAACAATCAAAACTCTTTGGACTAAGATCTAAAGTTCATGGGAAGTACTTGAATGCGTCTCTCGTCAAAAATAAAAGTACAAAATTTGAAGCACACTAAGCACTAAATTTACAGCAATCTATAACTCGACCAAGAGTAAATACTGATGCAAGGCTTGTCCAATTTAGGTTTTGCTTCAATTCATTTTTATGACGAAAAAAACGGCGCGTACTCACAACATACATATTTTCATTCTATCCTTATTGAAATAAAGTACTTAACACACGCATCTTATGTATTAGAGATCTTGTAGGTTACGCAAGTCACGGGGGCCTTCAAGATGGACATACCAATCAAGTTCTGCCCTTGAACGAAAGCAAAGACATATCTATACCCCTTTATAATGCACCTAAACATTCTTTTCTACGTCCATCCCAAATAGTACATCCCACTAGAGATGGCTCAACCTTCGTGCACCCAGCGAAATGTCCCCAGAAATTTGCCTCCATCAAAATTAACCTCTCAGATCTTTCCACAGCTTTACTCACCCACATCGGATGGCCATTGTTTATTGTGTCTAATCATCCCTGTGGCCCACAACAGACCTCCTCCCCGCACCTCCATCCAGCATCTTTATTGAAAAGGAAACAATCAAGGAAAAGGAAACAAATGTTTTGGAAAAAGAAATGACCGATACATACGTGCTGGGAAAAGGAAAAGGAAACAATCAAGGAAAAAGAAACAAACTTTCTGAAAAAGGAAATGATTGATACATACGTGCTGGGAAAAGGAAATGGGGAGATAGGGCAGCGCGGCCGGGAGATTGCACGCGGCGACCGGGGCATGCGGAGGAGGAGATCCACGCGGCGTCCAGGGCGCATGGAAGAGGAGATCGACGCGGTTGTCGGACGAAGGCGGAGAGAGCCCGCGCTGCCCTCGCAGCGATCGGAGGAGAGCCCGCGTGGCCCTCGGCGGTGATCGAGGAGAGCCCGCCGGCGATCGGCGTCGACGCCGCCGAACGGCGACGCTTAGGCCGCACTCGGCGGAGACGGCGGCGTGGCGGGAGATTGCACACGACGGCAGGGGCGCACGGAGGAGAGATCGACGCGCGCCGGGCGAAGCGGAGGAGAGCCCGCGACCCTCGGCGATCGAAGGAGAGCCCATTCGAAGCGTGTGGCGAAGCATCACTCGCAGGATTCACTAAGTGGCGAGGCATCTTCGGCCATCGTCGGCGGCGACCAAGTCCATCGGCGGTGTGCGTCGGTGGCCGGTGCTAATGGTGCCTCGACCGGCCCATCCGTGATCGTAGCTCGCGGCGGCCATTCCTAGCTGGTCCCCTGCTTTGCTCTTCTTGACAAAGGGCCCCAAGGTCGATGATCGCTGGCGATCTAAAGCGCCGCGCCATCGAGGAAAGACGCTTTACGTTACGCAAAGCGTATTTTCTATTTTCTTTAGAATTTCCATTACAGAGCATACAAGTATTTGTAACTTTTACATTATATGTCTAAATAAAATGAAACAAAATTCTAAAATAATATAAAATCAAGTTCTTCCATAATATGCAAAAATATTTTGAAAAATAGTAACGGGTGAATTTCAAATTCAAATTTAAAGAAAAGGCCCAAAGATATGCTACATATAAAAATATTGCAAAAGAACTGAGAATTGAATGAAACTAATTTTATTAGAATCCTTATACTTCCCGGAACTCAAATATATATAATATTTAGATTTCAACTTTGTTTGAATAATTTTTCATTAGAGATTGTTCTCAATTTGCGATGAATTTGCGATTGTAGCCTGGAGCCGAAAAAATTCAACGGAGAGGTGCTGGAATTTTTTTCCCACGTATAAAATTATCCAGCGGATGATGGGAAATTTCAGGCATGAAAAATAAATAAAAACCAAGCTCTGCTTGACCGCTGGATAATTTTGGGCATGGGAAAAAAATTATAGTGTTTCTCAACCGCGGAAAAAATTCCAAAGACCTCTCCAATGATTTTTCTATCTTGAGGCTACAATCGCAAATTCATCACCGCGAGCCCGATTCAAAAAAATTATAACGACGATACTAATATAGTAAAAATTCGAGCACGGGCGCTGTAAATAATATCGCCATCAGCTCATTAATTTTTCCGCTCGAGGCTACAATCGCAAATTCATCATCTCGAGAGTTGATTCGAAAAAATTATAACGATGATGCCAATACAAGAAAAAATTCGAAAAATAAAAAAACAATCAAGCGGTGCCCGTCAAGCGATAATTTTGGCAAAAAAAGAAATGCTCGTGACATTTGAAAAATTCAAGCGTGGAAGAAAAAATGAAAAAAATTGAAGCGGTGCCAGTCCACTGAATAACTCTGGAAAAATATGAAAAAATAAACTGCGCTCGACAACCGCTGGATCCGCATGGAAAAAAAGATAAAAATTAAACAGCGCTCGCCGGCCGCTGGTTCCGCGAGAAAAGGTTGAAAAAAATTAAGTAGCACTCACAGACCGTTAGTTCCGTGAATAAAAAATTAAAAAAATTCAGCCTCCGTGAGCTGAAATTAGGCTCTATGGGGCTAGATCCGTAAAAAAATCTTCAGAAGGGTCATGTTCGGGGAAAAAAAACGATCACGAGGCTAGGATAGTAAAAAATTCAAGTCTGGTTTCCTTGCATGCGGATCCTCCCTGTTTATTTCCTTGTTTGATTGGCTCTCCCTCCAAATATGTGGTACATATACAACCCCTTAATCCCTTATCATACACACTATCTTCTTTTCTCTTGTTAATCTTCTCACGTATTGGTTCCTCTCCCATGCGTCAAACGGGAGTTCTATTCTTGCAACAGAATCCTCTAAAAAAACACAAATTAAATCCATACATTCCTTTCCCGTGTTCCTTGCGCAGGTCCCGGAATTTCTAACTAAAGAACGCCCAAACGCTGGGACAGAGGTGCCATACCTCCGGCCGTTCAGCCGTTCGGCGAGGCCGCGAGGCTTTTACGTGCGGCAACGACGACCGGCGACGTCGGCGTACATACATACGTGAATAAGTCTTAAGAGCATACGGGAAACGTTTAGCGAAAAATATTATTGAGTGTTATATCTTCATTTTTGTACTCGCATGCGGGCACTGCGATTATTTATTATTAAATGTTATATTCATACTTATCTTATCATTTAATTGATAAGCGGGTGTACTGCTGTCGTAGCGTTAGCACGGGCACTATACTAGTATATGACGTAAAACCTGCAAGGTTACAAAGCCTTCCACGGAGTACTGATATTAATTATCAGTCAGGGAAGCATCCAAAGGGAGGAAAAAGAATTAGACAAGTGGTAATCTCTTCATTACTTGCATGAATGATATAGTCAAGTCAACAAACAAGTTACTCTAGTTTTATTTTAGCTCCTCCACTTGACATCCTTGACAGCTCGATCCACACCCCACCAACGTGGTGGTAAGATAAGAGAATGCTGCATGGCGCCTCAAGCGCTATAAATACGTACCCTGGCAATCTTTCACTCAGCACTCATCTCATCTTACACACTAGTAATACTCTCACGATGGCAGGCACAAAACTAATAGCTCTTGGCTTCATTGTCCTCCTGAGCATCGGATTAGCCAATGCTGCAAGGGTGGCTAGATACTCGAGTTCGCAAGGAGCGGGCACGGGAGGGGGGGAAGGTGGTGGATATGCGAGTGGCGGTGGCTCAGGTTCTGGGAGTGGAACCGGGTCTGGTGAGAGTGGTAGTAATGGTGCCCATGCAAGTGGTGGAGGCGGAGGCGGAGGTGGTGGCGGTAGTCAATACGGAGGAGTCGGGTCTGGTAGTGGATCTGGCTCGGGCTCAGGCTCTAGTCAGTATAGCCAAGGACCATATTCCGGTAATAGTGGATCTTCTAGCGCTGGTGGTACTGGTGGTGGCGGTGGTGGTGGACAAGGTGGAGGTTATTACGGATCTAGTGGTCATGGGTCTGGTAGTGGCACTGGCTCAGGCTCAGGCTCAAGTGAGAGTACTACATATTGGCATGGGCCAAGCTATGCAAATGCAAATGCGAATGCTGGTGGCAACGGTGGTGGCAACGGCCAAGGCACATATGGTGGGAGTGGTGGTGGTGGAGGTGGTGGATCTGGGTACGGCAATGCCAACCCCTAATTTCCTTCATCTCATCAATCTAAAGGTGGAGCCCAACCTACTATGTGTCGTGTCGATGTTGTAGAATTTGTTTCCATTCGTTTTTTTACTCGTTTTATGCATTAGGTAGAAACAAATAAGGGGCTCTACTCGTTCAGCAAAAGTAATAGTGTAACTGATGAGGATACTGTGTGACTGTGGCTGTTGAGAATGCAATGTATCAATTAGTCCACTGAATATCAAGTTATCAATGTTTCTTAAAATAATCTAATTGTATGATTGTGGCTATTGAGAATTGCAGTGATGTCGTGTGTTCCTATCTACATATACTAATTGATGGTTAATTTCAACAAACGGAAACTTCCAAGATGGCTCGCTTGTTGCAATGGAATAACTAATGCCATGGACAGCAGGATGGGTCTCCAAAACTGATGCAACTCCTAACAAGTTTACCTTTTTGGTGATTGTTCTGAAGAAAGATAATTAAATTGATTAAACAATTAATTCAAAATCAGTAATTATATTTGTATACGAATTTCAATGTAAACATGGATGAAATTCAGAATAAAAAAATAAAAGATAATTAGCAATTTGATTCCCAAACAAATTCCAAATTGAAATACCTAAGTAGCTAAAAATTGGAATTAAAATTACATAAAAATTTGCAATTGTCTTTGTATATAAATTCCAACATAAACCTGAAAAAACAACATGTCGTATAAAATTGAAAAATATGCACATTTAGAATAAAAATCAAAGGAAAATTAGTGATTTTATTTTTTATACGATTTTGAAACATTAAATTTATAGAGAGAATTAACAAAATTAGAAATTTGGTTTTTATTCAGAACTAAAATTCGAAGAATATGCAAATTTGGAATAAAAGTTAAAATAAGATATGGTTGATGCAAGTTATAATGGCTTAAGTTAAGAGAAAGTGCTCATGTCAAGTACAATAAAAAGTAACTAAAATTCAAAATAAAATAAACTAATACATTTACATACAAAATCCAAAGTGAAACCCCTAAATAACAGAAATTTAGAATAAAAATTATGTGAAAAATTAGAGGTTGGATTTGTATATGAATTCCAACCTAAAACTGAAATCCTTGGTAAAAATTAATAATATTAGCAATTCTAAATAAATAAAATTCGGAATTAAAAATAAAACAAAAATTAGCGATTTGATTGGCATACGAACTCCAAATTAAAATAATTAAATAACTGAAATTTAGAATAATAAATAAGTGAAAATTAGAAAATTGATTTGTTTATGTTTTCTAACCAAAAACAATTACAATCCCAAAATAAAACAAAATTAGTAGTTTGATTTCCATAGGGACTTCAAAGTAAAATCCATAAATAACTAAAATTTGAAATAGAAATTAAATGAAAATTAGCAATTATATCAGCAAGGTAGCTTTTTCTACCATATCTCACAACGATGCTTTGGTTTTTTCCTAGTTGTATGAATACAAGATTATTGGCTTGGTGTACATCAATTCGTTAATTAGCGAGCACTTTTTATCCTTTGTAGAACTTAGACAAATTATTAATAATTGTAAATTAACGTTAAAGTCGAAATTAGATTCGTCAATTAAGTGTTATTGTCATGACCTAAAATATAATTTTTTTATGCTTCGAGATGGAGATATAAGTTTATCTTTGAAGCTAGCCCGTACGAATGCACGGATTGCCGACTAGTAAAATTAATTTGGCTATAGTTTACTTCGCTGATATCAAACTGTTAAGCACTCCCTGTAATTCCTAACGATGGCACCTCTGTTCATGCTTTCGCTGATATCTAGATGGTCCAGCATGGTTCCTTTTTTTTTCCTGAAAGTAAAACAAGATGGCCCGTATATCAATAATAACTATGAACAAGGATACATAGAATAGATGCACTGTCAGATAATTCACCTACGATCTAAAAGGCACACAGCAGTGTACTATCTGAATGCAGTACCAAATTTTAAAGAACAAGTAACTTGAACTTCATGTCGATCTGGACTGTACTAGACTAGAGTAAGCTCTTTCCTTGGTTTATTTTCTGTGTCTGTCGCTTTTATAAATCAACTGCTCATGCAATTTCTAGAGAGCACATATTCTTGGAATTATTTGCATGATTCCTTGTGACAGCACTTAGGCCAAGCCAAGCCGATATATAATTGATGTCAAAGATATGCATGCTTGGATATATGCTACTAGCTTAATTAGGTCGAGAACCAAACATGGATGTCAGCAGCAGTACTTGTTTGCTTCCATTGCCTGTCTGACACTCACTTATCCTAATCCCCGTATGCAACGGCCAGAGCCGATCTTAAGTCTGAAGGAGCGATCGTTGAACGCCGTAGTTTCATCAAGTATACTCAACTACACCACACGAACTTCAAGGTCATCGCCGCCTGCAACAATGTCAACTGGACCAATTCTATGGATGTATGGTTCGGTCAGCCGATGCTCGTGTTGATTTCTAAACGTGCAAATCGATTCCATCCGCGTCGTCGTCGTTTACTTGGCTCGGTCTCTTGACATCGAAAATGGCGATCACTTTACTTCAAAACGATCGATCCAGCAAGTTGGTCACGGTCAAATTAATTGCTTGGATCGAGCAGTGCACTACTCTGTAGTACTGACCGTGTAATGCGTTGATGAAATCTTCGTCGCTTCGTGGAAGTCCCCATCCTCAGTTGATCTATGATCTATCTACTTATTCATGGTTACTTGGGCACTCCCAGCAATCACTTGTGCTTGATGCTATAGCTATGCTACATTAGAACTTGATACTTATGCAAGTATCAAATCTTTTTTGAAAACAAAAAAAATAGTATTGACAAATGGTGCATTGGAAGGACTAATTGATTCTATTTTAGTATTGGTATGGCAAATTACATTATCATTTTGGGATTCTTTAATACTCCAACCATTTTCAAATACATGTCATTCTACCATTTTAGGGTGAATTTTTTTACCATGTTTTCCATCTATACCCCCTCCCCCTCTTTACCTATTTTCAATGTCATTTACTTCTATAGACTAGAGTAAGATACACAATCCAAAAATATTATAAAGAGGGTAATAATCTTCTGTAGATGTGCCTTGGTGCAAGTGCAAGAACCTATAATAACAGCTATCAAACATAAATAACAAGCTATTAGGCCATGTACAATAGTCTATCTTTTAAGATTATCTCTAATGATTCTAACTCACCTAAAGACAACAATAGAGACATCTCCAGTAGTTCTTTTCTAAAATCATTTCTCTTCATCACATTCTCCCTCTCACACACCATCACTTTTTGCGTTGGTTTTTGTGATAAGGTTGACAACACATTATCTTTTCTCACATCTTTTCTCCTCCACGTAGGATTTTGCTAACATAATATAGCTAAGAGACAGCTGAGATGACACTATTAGAGATGTCCTTAGTTTTTTCTAAAATGCCATCAAACCACTCCCTCGCCTAATATCAAGCCTTTGTATTAAGTGCATTTTGTTGCCTGGATGGGATATGTCCATTCAGCTTGGTAGGGATGGAGCTATACAGGTGCCTGTTTGGTTGAGTAGATATAGGCCTAGTTCGTTTTAGCTTCTGGATTATGGGAGAAGTTGCTTCTGATTGTGAGAGAATCGGGTCTGCCCGACTGCGACTTTTAGGTTCCGGATCAGGCTGGCGAGAATCAGCAATAATCAGGTTTCAGCCGGATTCTGATTCTATGTAGATGGCAGCTTGATTGTAGGAGAAGTCAGATAGAATCCTACCATTCGGCAAACAATCAATTTTTTTTAAATGCGGTTTAAACGAAGCGGGGCCATAGGATGAGCCATTTTTTTATTTTGTTGGATGGATCAGGATGAATGGGCTAGTTGTGATCAAGGTTTCGAATTTTGGTTTAATTTTTTTGGATAAATTTGATCAAAATTTGAAAATTTCAGATAAAATTTGACCGAAATCTGAATTTTCGGACAAAATTTGATCGAAATTTGAATTTTTGGACAAAATTTGATTTTTTGGATGAATTTTGGTTGAAATTTGAATTTTTGGACAAAATTTGATCAAAGTATGAATTTCCAAACAAAATTTGATTGAGTACATTTCGACGAAATTTGAATTTGACCAAGTACACATCTTCATGCGATAAACTAAATGAGTCCGTCCGGTCTTTTTTTGAAATGGCTCTATCCAGCACCTTGAAAGAATATTCTCAAAAATTGGATGACTTTATCTAACCTATCCACTCATCTAAACAATTAGATAACTCCAAATACATGAATGACTATATCATATCTATGCTCATCCAGACAAACAATCGCCACCTAAATGATGGAAGTGCTCTAGTCAAAAGATAGTCAAACCCAATCAAGTCTCAGCACAAGCTCATATGATTCATAAATGAAGATCTCGCGAACGAGCGATCGCTTGGTTGGTTAGCATCGTGAGTGCGCGTGCTGCCCGTCCGGGTTCGAGTCTCTAGACTCACCCGGGTGTGCATGAGCTAGGTACGACACATGTGTGCGCGTGTGTGAGTGTTTGTGCGTCTATAGTTCGATTGTTGTTATCCTTCTATACTGGATGTCAGAGCTCTTAGCTAAAATTTTAAAATAAAATAAAATAAATGAAGATCTCGAAAGAAGCATGCATAGGCTAAGTCTAGCTAGGCTAATTTTAATTTGTCTTGCCAGTTGTCTCGCTTTTCCCAATGTACATGCATCGGGTTCTTACCTCTGGTCTCTACGTGGTTAGGCTGGCACTTGCTATCAACGGCGAAACAAAAAAATTTCAATTTGTGCACATTTTATTGGCTTATAATTTTAGTATATATATATCTATGAAATTTGCTAAAAATACATTAAAAATAGTTCTAAGATTTTATAAATTCTAAATTGCCAAAATAGAATTAATGCAATCAAAAAATTTAAATCATTGAAGAAATGATCTTATGATGTTTCTTAAATTTTTGGAGTGTCCGCGCAAACCTAGTATTCCACCTAGATCCGCCAACAGCACAAGCAATGACGACAACTTTGAGGTCACCTCAGCAATGTCAACTACGTGTACTGTAAACCCAGGTCGTCGTTTACCACACAGTTATCGAGGTGATAATGTATTATTAATTTACATCATTTAATTACTTGTGATCCAGGATTCAAATTTCGTTTTCGGATAAAATACCGTCCGGTACCGGAATCCAAAATTTTGGCGAAATTCAGGTATTTCGGACAAATCTCGTTCGAAATTCAAAACCAAAATTCAAATCCGGTTCGTTTTCTACCGAGAAAAAACGAAATTCGCCAAAAAATAGCGAAATTTCGAGCGAAATACCTGAAATTTGGTATTTTTGCAACAGAAAAAAGTGGGTCAAAAGATGTCGAATTTTTTTGAATTTTTTTAAGAGTCCTGACACATTGATTACATTGTCATAAAAATTTCAGATTATTCTGAAGTCTGTAGAATTTTTAAAAATTCAAACATTGCTACTGTCCTAATAAAACTCTGATTCGTAATTTTGAACCGAATGCAAAATGATTCAAACCACATTATAAAACTTTGAATTTTTCTTGCATAGTTATGATGCATCACTAATGTTCTCATAAAATTTTCAGATGATGATCAAGCTTCATAAATTTTTAAAAATTGAACGATTACTATTGCCTGTTAAAAGGCTTACCTAAGCAAACTTGAACAAAATGAAAAATTATCTAAACGACGTTAAAATTTTTTTGTGGATGGTCCTGATGTAACATTAGTGTTTCTGTAAAAGTTTTAGATGATGATAATTCTTAAATAATTTTTAAAAATTCAGACAGTGCTACATCCTGATAAAAGCCTGATGATCAATAAATAGATTTGCTTTAGCAAAAAAAAGGTTTAAATTTTTTGAAAATTTTACATAAGGGTGATAAGGAAATTCTTAATATCTCACAAAAATTTTGAATCATGATCACACTCCAGTGAATTTATAAAATTCTTACAAGTCACAATACCATTTATGTTATTTCTCTTTTTGATTTTTGAAATATAATATAACAAACGAAGTTCAATGCTTATATAGATTTGATTGACCAAACAAACAAAGTTTAATTTTTTTAAAAAATTTATATAATGGTACTGAGTCAATTATTAATCTCTCACAAAAAGTTTAGATCATAATCACACTCAAGAAAAATTATAAATTTTTGACAACGCAACTGTCCCAATTATGTTCATTCTGTTTTAAATTTTTTAAAGATAACAAATGAAGTTAAATTATTTTTAAATTTTTTATATATGATCCTGAACTACTAAATATAGTACCATAAAATTTTTAGCTCATTGTCAAACTTGTACAATTTTATACAAATCTAACAATGTTTCTGCCAAAATTTTAAAATGTCTCAAAAATTCAGTTTTTCAACAAATTTTCATAGCAGATGACTTTCCTAAGGGTTATTGGACCAAATCCGGCCCTAAAAGTTTCAAACCGGCCAAAAACACAAAATTTCGCCGAGAAAAACCGAAATTTCGTGGTACTGTAGCAATTTTAAAAAAAACTAAAAAATTCCCTACGGTAGTTTAGATTTGATGATGCGAAATCCGAAATTTCGCTGAAATTTGGCGAAATTTGAAACCCTGCTTGTGATATCGTGATCTTTTATTTGTTTAGCATAATCAATTATATATATTGCATGCACACGGATCAAAACTCTTTCGACTAAGATCCAACGTACATATGATCCAATTAAGCTATGGGAAATCGGGAATACTTGAATACTCTCGTAAAAAAAATGAAAGTATAAATTTTGAAGCAACCTAAAGGTTGCTCCCTCTGACCACAGATAGTTATCGTTTTGGACATCGACATGTCTTCAAAACATAGTTTTGGCCATTAATTCTTTTATAATATTTTTATAAAACCCAATAAAATTATAATATTATGAAGTACTTTTTGAAACAAATATACAAATATGATTTTTCATATATCCAATTAAAATATTTTAAAGAGATTCAAAATGACAACTATTTATGATTGGAGGGAGCAATTTACCACAACCTGTATTACTTGACTAACATTTAATATTGACGCAAGACTTGTACAATTAGGGTTTTCTAAGAATATAGAAGAACTAAGTCACATTTGGCTTCAATTCATTTTTATGACGAAGAAGTAATACTACCAACTAATAAGCAACGCATACTCTCAAGGAACTTGTTTTTATTCTATCCGTATTGACATTATTAATGGAGTACTTAACACACCCATCTTATGTCTTAGAGATCTCGTAACATGTAATTAGCTTTAGGTTGTGCAAGTGATCAGGGGGCCTTCCAGAGTCCAGACGGACGTACTGTGTGATGTAGCCCTCGAACGTAAGCAAAGACATATGAGCTAACACATGCAAGATTGCAAAGCCTTCCGTGAAGATTACTACTGATATTTGCAGCCAGGGGTAGCATCCAAATAGAGGAAAAAGAATTAGACAAATGGTAATCTCTCTTCATTAGCATGATATAGTGAAGTCAACAAACTCCACTACTAGTATTTTTTTTTTGTCTCCACTTGACCTCCTTGACAACTCCACACCACTAACGTGCTATTAAGATAAGAAACACTGCATGGCCTCAAGCACTATAAATACCCATGTAATCTTTCACTCGTCAATCATCTCAGTTTACACACTAGTAACAGCCTCATAATGGCAGGCACAAAACTTGTAGCTCTCGGCTTCATTGTCCTCCTGAGCATTGGATTAGCCAATGCTGCAAGGGTGGCTAGATACTCGAGTTCGCAAGGAGCGGGCACGGGAGGGGGGGAAGGTGGTGGATATGCGAGTGGCGGTGGCTCAGGTTCTGGGAGTGGAACCGGGTCTGGTGAGAGTGGTAGTAATGGTGCCCATGCAAGTGGTGGAGGCGGAGGCGGAGGTGGTGGTGGTAGTCAATACGGTGGAGTCGGGTCTGGTAGTGGATCTGGCTCGGGCTCAGGCTCTAGTCAGTATAGCCAAGGATCATATTCCAGTTATGGTGGATCTTCTAGCGCTGGCGGTACTGGTGGTGGCGGTGGTGGTGGACAAGGTGGAGGTTATTATGGATCTAGTGGTCATGGGTCTGGTAGTGGCACTGGTTCTGGCTCAAGTGAGAGTAATACATATTGGAATGGGCCAGGTTATGCAAATGCGAATGCTGGTGGCAACGGTGGTGGCAACGGTCAAGGCACATATGGTGGGAGTGGTGGTGGTGGAGGTGGTGGATCTGGGTACGGCAATGCTAACCCCTGATTTCCTTCATCTCATCAATCTAAAGGTGGAGTCCAACCTACCATGTGTCGTGTCGATGTTGTAGAATTTGTTTCCATTTGTTTTTTTTTACTCGTTTTATGCATTAGGTAGAAACAAATAAGGGGCTCTACTCGTTCAGCAAAAGTAACAGTGTAACTGATGAGGATATTGTGTGACTGTGGCTGTTGAGATTGCAATGTATCAATTAGTCCACTGCATATCAAGTTATCAATCTTTCTTAAAATAATCTAATTGTATGATTGTGGCTATTGAGAATTGCAGTGATGTCGTGTGTTCCTATCTACATATACTAATTGATGGTTTCAACAAACGGAAACTTCCAAGATGGCTCGCTTGTTGCAATGGAATAACTAATGCCATGGACAGCAGGATGGGTCTCCAAAACTGATGCAACTCCTAACAAGTTTACCTTTTTGGTGATTGTTCTGAAGAAAGATAATTAAATTGATTAAACAATTAAATCAAAATCAGTAATTATATTTGTATACGAATTTCAATGTAAACATGCATGAAATTTCAATGTAAACAGCTCGATCCACACCCCACCAACGTGGTGGTAAGATAAGAGAATGCTGCATGGCGCCTCAAGCGCTATAAATACCCTGGCAATCTTTCACTCAGCACTCATCTCGTCTTACACACTAGTAATACTCTCACGATGGCAGGCACAAAACTAATAGCTCTTGGCTTCATTGTCCTCCTGAGCATCGGATTAGCCAATGCTGCAAGGGTGGCTAGATACTCGAGTTCGCAAGGAGCGGGCACGGGAGGGGGGGAAGGTGGTGGATATGCGAGTGGCGGTGGCTCAGGTTCTGGGAGTGGAACCGGGTCTGGTGAGAGTGGTAGTAATGGTGCCCATGCAAGTGGTGGAGGCGGAGGCGGAGGTGGTGGCGGTAGTCAATACGAAGGAGTCGGGTCTGGTAGTGGATCTGGCTCGAGCTCAGGCTCTAGTCAGTATAGCCAAGGACCATATTCCGGTTATAGTGGATCTTCTAGCGCTGGCGGTACTGGTGGTGGCGGTGGTGGTGGACAAGGTGGAGGTTATTACGGATCTAGTGGTCATGGGTCTGGTAGTGGCACTGGCTCAGGCTCAGGCTCAAGTGAGAGTACTACATATTGGCATGGGCCAAGCTATGCAAATGCAAATGCGAATGCTGGTGGCAACGGTGGTGGCAACGGCCAAGGCACATATGGTGGGAGTGGTGGTGGATCTGGGTACGGCAATGCCAATCCCTAATTTCCTTCATCTCATCAATCTAAAAATGAAGTCCTGCTTATTGTTATTTTCATTTATTTGTACTCATTTTATGCATTAGGTAGCAAGTAATAAAGGGGCTTCACTGTTTGGGCAAAAGCAGTTGTGTAACTGACGAGGACAATGTGTGACTGGCTGTTGAGAATGTAATATGTCAATTCGTCACTATATATCAAGCTATCAGCGTTTCTTTAAGTAATCTAATTGTAATGAGTAAACTCTTTATGTCTGGAAAAACACAATTTGGTGTACAAGTTTATTGTTTGATTGATTCATTTGTTCCGAAGAAAGATGATTAGATTGTTAAAGAACTAGCTGTGGGCAATTGCCTCTTTCATAGAGCGCTGGACGTAGCGTTTAGTTTCTACAGGTAATCTAGAGAGTAGACTTGATATGAGGCAGGAGTACACAAAGTAAACCGTACTTCTCTAAGATTATATAGATATATAGGTTAATGGTAGATCATCTTATATTATGGGATTAATATTACATACATGCCAATCAATTAAACATGTCATGTGTGTATATCAGGTGAAAATCACATTTATCGTGTAAACTTTGTGAAAACTATATATACAAGTTTTTAAAAATTATCATACGTAGGAGAGGTGAGTTTTTGCAACTTTGTAAAATTTGAAAATCATACTCAATTGCATTTGAAAGATATAAAAAAAAGATAAATTCAGCATAAATAGTGATTTTCTATATTCATTGCTATTCATCTCACTGTCTATCAATTTCATATTTTTTAAATGCGATTGAGTTTGATTTTCAAATTTTACCGGATTGTATAAACTAAACTCCCCATGTATGATAACTTTATGAGAATTTTTAATGTTTTTACATATAATTTTTATAGAATTTACACGATAAAGTTGGTTTGCACGTGATATGTCCTGTATATATATCACCGTCCATCTCGTGTCGGGATGCGTATCTGTATTTTCTACGTATTTGACCGCCCACTTCAAGTACCCGTATTGTGTACATATGTACTCTTGTCTCTCCAGCTCTGTTCCTCTCTTCTCTCTCCCCCTTCACCAACCGCCGCCGTCCGCCGCATCGCCATCCGCAGCTCTGCTGCCCCGAAGCTGTGCTGCCGCACCGCCATCGTCCACCGCATCATCGTCCAGCCAGAGCCGCTACGGTCTGGCTCAAGCGACGGCACAGCGGCTGCGCTCTCTGTCTCTCTCCGCTGTCTCAAAGTCGCGTCCGCGGGGCGGACGAATGGTGCGGACGGTCGGCCGGCACGGAGGACGGCGCGGCTCAGGTTCGCGGACGGCCAGCGTAGAGGACGCCGTGGCTCGGCTTCGTGGACAGTGGTGCAGACGGACGGCGTAGTTCGCCGGAGGCCATAGAGAAGGGGGAGAGATGGTGGGCCCATGGTGAAAAAGTGTCTTTAGAAAAAGAGGAAAAGGGGGTGAAATACATGGAGGATGTACTGTACGCACACATCTCGGAGCGACTTGCACGGCGGATGCTGGGGAAGCATCAAGCATGTACACCCCGACGGAGAAAAAACTTTTCGTCTACGTATATTCACTTATCTTGGGGCAGTCGAGGTTTTAAATTTCGGTTTTCGATCGTATATTGGAGGCGGTCGAAATCCAAAATTTCGATGAGATTTTAAAATTTTGAACGAAATTTAAAAAGCAAATTTAAAATTGGTAAATTTGAAAATAAAATTTCTAAAATTTCAGCCAAAATGACCGAAATCTTGATGAAATTCACTAAAACTCGGCCTTTTTCAACACCTATGAAATAACCTACGGAGACTAGAAAAATTTATAACCATGATGCAATGGCATGAAGTTGAGGGTGGTCAAGTTGGTCTATTGCATTAGAGTAAGGTTCTGGTCATTGGTTCAAATCCCACTCACAACATTCTTTTTCGAGGTGTGTGTGAATAAGCTCTTATACATAACTTTTATATGTATAAATTTTCACATATACTCTGATCCTAAAAACATAAAATCCGGTCGATTTTGTATCAATTTCAGTCCCAAAAGCTAAAATCTCAACGAAATTGGCTGAAATTCAATTAATATTGTAGCAATTTGAATTTTTTTTTCAATCCGACGGGATTTAGAATCTCGTTTCTGGTCAAAATCCGAAATCTCGGCCGAGATTTCCGAAATTTTGTCGGGATTTTGAACCTTGGTTGAGACTCTATGAAGCAAATGTCAACAGCAGGTGGCAAGTTGGGCCAAGTTTTCCGGGCACTGTCTTTAGAATTAGATGCACAACGAGTCAGCGCGTGTTGCTGTGGGAGGAAGGAATCGCTAACACAAGCAGAGATTCTAACAAAGATAGGAAATCCTTTTCGGGAACACCTCTAGGGCAAAAAGGAAACCAAATTGTCATAATTTTTAAAAATCGCAAAAGCTTGGTCATGGTCCCTTTTTTAGGTAGCTCAGGCATGCTTTCAGGATCCTTCTCACAAATTGTAAAGAATTTACAAATTTAGTAGCTTAACTAAATCAGTGAAGCTGCTTTAACTGCATAGGTAGCACTATCATAATTTTTAAAAACCGCAAAAATCTGATCATAATCTACAATTTTTACAGGAGTGTCGGCATGCTCCCAGGACCCTCCTCAAAAATCTTGAAGAATCTGCAAACTCAGTAGCACAATTAAACTAGTGAAGTTGCTTTAAATGTAGTAGTAGCATTGTCATATTTTTTTTAAATCACACGAGTCTGATTACGACCCGGTTTTTTTATGGTAGGTTAGGTATACTCCAAGGACCCTTTCAAAAAAGTTTCAAAAATTTATAACATGGTTTAATAGTCTAATCAAATCGGTTGCTTTAAATGTAGTAGTAACATTGTCATATTTTTTCTAAAATCACACCAGTCTGATAGGATCCGATTTCTTACGGTAGATTAGGTATGCTCTGAGGACCCTTTCAAAACAGTTTCAAAAATTTACAACAAGGTGTTTGAAAGGACAGGGGATGTCGCCTAGAGGGGGGGTGAATAGGCGGATTAAAAACTTTATAGCTAAATTTCAGCGGAATAAAAATTTGCAGCTAAATAAAATCTCCCGAGTGTCCCGAACAATCCGGAGTGTCCGGTATTCAATCCGGATACTCGGATAGTCCGATCCCGAGGTCCTAACCGGAGTGTCAGGGTATTCAATCCGGATACCGGATAGTCCGGACTGTCTGAGTTATGGAGTCCTGATACTCGGATTGGAGACTTGAATGGAGATTTTAAATCTTTGCAATTTTCAACAATCTACTTGAATACAAAAGATCTAAATACCATCGGTACATGGGGATGATGTAGATCTAGAGCCAAACACAACAATAGAGTAGATCGGGCAATTTCAAGATACAAAATCAAATGCTAAAGCAAGAGAAAGAAGCAAACTTGGAGACGATAATTTTTCACCCGAAGTTCGGATCCTTGAGGGATCCTCGTCTCAGTTGAGGCGGCTCGGTCACACTTGAGCAGGGTCTCTTTCAACCCTCTTCCTCCGGTGTTGCACAAATGCACTCGCGGTTTTCACTCCTTTGATTCCTTCCCTTACGGAGGCGGAACCGACCTTCACAAACTTCCCACGGCCAACCACACAAAGCTCGGTGGCTCGTGGCGACCTCCTAGCCGTCTAGGAGTCCTCAACCTCCACGAGTAACAAATGCTCACGAAGAACAAGCTTGGAGATGAAATCAAGTGCTCAATCAACTCAAGACTCACTCCCAAACTCTTCCCAACCCTTCTCACAAGGGATCACTTAGATCTAAGGGTAAAGCTCCTCAAAGCCCCCACACAGCCCTCAAAATCCACACCAAAAGCCTCTTCAAAAGAGGAGGAAGGGCTATAAATAGAACTCCCAAAAACTAGCCGTTGGGGCGAAATGCGCACAATCCGGAGACTCGGGACTTCAATCCGGATACTCGGATTGGTGAAAAAGGCTAACAGAGAGACCCAACCGGAGAGTCCGGATAAATGTCCGGATACTCGGATTATCCGAATAGTCCGGACTAACTCCGGATAGTCCGAATCAAGACCGAGCAGCGACTCGGCAACGAGCATAACTTTTGACTCGGACTCGATTTCAGAGATTTTGGACTCTCCGAAAGCTAAGAACGAGGGCTACACAACCAACAAGATCTCACTATCCAAAACTCAAAGGATAACCACAGATTTCACAAAGAAATCAAGAGAGACCTACAACCCTCACTTTTCGGCACTACCAACACCACTCTCTTTCTAAGATTCACAAGGATGGATCACTTGAGCACTTGACACATCTAAAGTCATTCGACATCGCATCCCTCTTCATAGTACGGCAATCCTTAGACTCAAATTAAATCAAGGATAATATAAGTCTAGAACTAGTCACTTGCAGTCTACTTTCTTGATGTCGATGCATGAAGACCTTCACCATATAATTGATGACATCTTCGCCTTGTCCAACTCGACTCGATTCACCTCATGAGACTCTCGTCCTATCAACCTTGACTTGATCATCCTCTCTGACGATCTCCACGCCAAGTTGCTCTTGACTTAGTCCTCGACTCTTGGTGACACCGCCGTCTTGTTGACCTCGACAATGATCATCCTTCAAGATACCTTGGTCATCATACAGACGGGACCTAATTCTTTCCAAACTACTCATGAAAGACATTAGTCCCAAAAGCTCAATAGATATGAACAAGTTGATATTTGTGAGCGATTGATTACAACAAGTGTTTCATATAAAGAAGCACAATATAAATGGAAACACTTGACATAAGAAATGTTCTCTACTAAGTACATCATGATGAATATGTAATTGATCTATATGCACTAGAGAGATAATTGCCAATATGATGAATCAATTAAATCATGGCAAGGATCACAGACTTTACTTAAATGAAGCACATGATAGAATATACACGAATTGTACATGTGCAAATAATATTTGGAGTAAGAGTAAATATGTGATCCAACACTAGATAAACTTCACTAAGAGAATTGCATGAGAAGATATACAAATAAAACATGCATGCACCAAGTCAATCTATAGCAATATGAAGTTTAACTCTAGTTAATACATGCATACCATAATGAACTCAAATGAATATATATGCACAAATAAATATGACATGAACCAATGTGCATATATAAAATCAACATGCTACTTGGAGTTCACTATGCATTTGCACAAAAGGAATGCAATAACAAATATAGAATAGATACCAAAATTGCATACCTTATCTTTGCTTAACCTTCCTATTTGATTTTCCTCTAAATAGATGAGACTGATACTCAACTAGGCAATAACAAGTTAGTCTCATAGCAATATAATCATATTAGAGGTTTGTCATTTGTTAAGCACTAAATTAAGCATTTACTTAATTGTATAGATTGTCATTATGAGTGTTTGTCATTAATCACCAAAATAACATAAGTGCCTAGATGCACTTTCAATCTCCCCCTTTTTGGTGATTTATGACAAACCTATTATCAATTGCACCAAATGACAATATTAAGATATTTTAGCATTAAAACAAGCATAAAGATACAATAAGAGATCATACTTACAAGTCATCCCTTTTTGTCAATCGATTAGGGACAATTGATAAATCCATAAATTCTCCCCTTTTGTCATTAATCCCAAAAGGTGCTTAAAAGATTCTTATTGTTTATTCAATAAAATCTGTTCTCCCTTGATTGCACACTCAATAAAAGATTAGGGAGAAAATAAAATAAAGATAAGGAGCTAGTAATAGGACAATAATATTAAGCTCCCTAAATCTAGGCAAGATATGATACCAATTATTTCCAAGATTTAGGTAATAGATTTTCTAGTTATACCAAATTAAAGAAGTCATGATTCTTAGGGTATAAGTGATGCTTAAACATGACACACGAATATGATTTCACATATTCTTTAAACATCAAGATCATATAGCAAATTTATATAATTTAAGCACATGCTCATGATCAAATCAAATTCTAACAATCAAGATCATATAAAGATGATTACACAAGTAGGAATTGCTTATATGATCACAAGATGTATACAAGATCATGAATCAAGGTTGTATAAGTAAGATGCACTTTCATGATCAAGAATTTCATAAACTTATCAAGGGCATACCTCTTTGCAATGTGTCACCCATATGTACTTTTTAGTTCTTGATAACTCCAAATGCAAGTTAGATGACACTTCAAAACAATTTAGGATTAGAGGATACCTCTTGAAAGATACCAATTAATCATACCAATTGAAAAATACAACACCATTTAGAATACCACAATTTAGCATAATGGTGTGCACAGACATTATTGAATATGGTCAGAAAAGAAACACGTCCCTTTGTCGATTCTTGTCCACCACATGTTCGAATTGGTCATGATCACCGCGCCCGGTCTTAGATCCCTCGTACTATGGAGCTCCTCTCTATTTCCTTCATCCCACCGTCGAAGATGACCCCTTTTCCAATACCTTGAACATCAATAGACAAGCACACGATTTCCGGGAACAAATATCTTTTAATTTGACCCAAGTTAGTTTGATAATGTCTAAGTACAACATGCATGATATATATGATATACAAGACAATACTCTTTGCATGCAATTTAAAACAATTCAAGATATCAATTAAAGATTTTATTACATCACTTTATAATGAAAATATTTGAAACTCATTCAAATTTGATCTTGACATCCACTTGTAAGAGAGACAATGAGTAAAACACATTCAAACTCACTCTTGAGCTTACAAGGGAAATTTTCTCTTTTCCATAATAAACTCGAAGTTATGCAAGAGAAAACATTTTGAGGCTAAGTTACAATTAAATCCAATTTCCAAAATAACTTAGCCAAAATATGCACTTTCATTGGAATGAAAACTTAAATAGATATGCTCCACTTAGAAGCTTGGAGCAATGAATAAGTTCACTTAGTTTTCATCTTGAAAGGTTTGCCAAGATTCCAATTTAAAACTCTTAAAGTCTCAACAGACGCAAATAGCAGCACAAAATCGATTATAGCTTTTAAACCATTGCTCAAATGCAAAAATCATCAACGCGAATGATCCGAGGCTAAAATCCTCTTCGATGGCTATGAAGACCAATATTGATTTGAGCAATGGAGAAACCCCAAAAATAGGATGAACAAGATATTGCAAGAAAGTATAGATAGCAATTTCAGAATTTGGGCCGAGCAGTACAACCTGGATACTCCGGTGTTTTTGATCCGGAGTGTCCGGATAATCCGGATACTCGGATATATTACCGGATACTCGGGTTGTTCACTTCATCCTAAAATCGAACATTTTGAATTTGGATCAAATCTTGATCAAATGAAGTCCAATAGCCATAAGATTTTGCAGAAATGATCCATGAACATCCAAGAGACTCTCCAAAAGAATTTCTCAAATATCACCTCCAATCAAAAATTAGATCAAAATGGGCATTGGAGGTTTAGTTTTGACACTAAGTCAAATAAAGTCAACAATCTCAAAATGAGTTCAAATAAATTTGAGAATTTTTCAGATATGAACTCCATATGTGAGAGAAGGTTTTCTAACAAAGATTTTCAATAAATAAATTTTACTTTGAGAAATGTGGTGAAATTTGCATATGAAACACATAAAACATTAAGATTTTCACCAAATCCTCAAAATGGAACCAAATGAGTTTTGAATGGTAATATGCACTTATATGGCTTCATATGATTTAGAGAGATGTTTATAAGCCTATTTGCATAATCAAATCCATTCAAATCGTAAAATCCAACTTAATGCAAGAGTATGCCAAATAAGATCGAAAGAGAGAAAAGGCATAACTATTTCAAATTAAGTTGAAATTATTTGAAATTGAGCATAAACATTCTTTAGACTCCCAAGCAACTTTTCCAAAAGAATTTTCCAAAAGGAGTCTCCAATCAAAAGATATGACAAAATTTTGATTTGTAGGCATGATTTTTACTCAAAGAGAAGAAAAGTCAAAACTTTTTCAAATTGAGTCCAAATGGTTTGAAACTTTCCAGAAATAAACATTGGACTATTTAGAAGGTTTCCAAGAATAATTTCATTAAAAGGAATTTTCGTTCAAAAGATATGACAAGATGCGCTTTGTAGGTTTGAAAAGAAATTGAATTTTCACCAAATGTTCAAAATGCATTCCGGATTGAAATTTATGGAGATTTGAGCTTTCATAGCTTTGTATGATTTAGAAATACTATTTCAATCCAAGATATACAATGAAATCCAATTCAAATAGCGAAATCCACAAAATGCAATAACGGGTCATTTTGGGTCAAATGGATGATTTTGGAAAAATTCAAATGGCTATAACTTTTGAACGGTTGGTCGTTTGGAAAAACTTTGAACTAAAGAAATGCTTAAAATGACCAACCCTATGAGTTTTGTATTGACCACTTTTCAAACTCCAAATAGATTTTGCTTTAGAAAAATTTGAAGTTAAATGCAAAAGCAAGATCACAAAGATCTTTTTAGGCCAAAGTTTGACTTTTAGCTTCTAGCCAAGGGTTAGATACTTGAAAACATTTGAAATGCATTTGAAAACATTTTAGAAGACTATTTTCATAAGATTTTGCATTTCAAACAAATATTTTGCTTTTAACCCTTTTTTGAAGCAAGTTTAAATAGGAAATAGTTTTTCATAAAAAGCCTCAAAATACAACTCAATTTGGATTTCATGCAATTTCAATTTCCATGGCTTAGAATTGATTATCAAGATGGTTTCTAGCCAACATTTATAATGAAATCCAACTTGAATGCTAAGATTTGAGCAAAATGCTTGAATAAGCTATTTTAGTTCAAACCAAAAACTTTTCGGGCTAAAATTGATTTCAATATAGAATTTTCATTTTGAAAGCTTGTAAAACATTTGAAATACATATTAGAATACTTTTACAAAGCTTTTCACAATTTTGGGCCTTTTAAACATAAGATTTGACTTTTGACCAAATTGGTCCTTTTGAAATAGCTATTTGTAAAACAAAGTCAAATATTTCAACACAAGATTCAAATGAAGAATAAGATGAGATATAGAGATTTGAATTTTGTGTCTGAGTCTAAGATACCATTTTGAACCAAGATACTACACAAGATCCGGTCCAAGCGGAGAAACTCACTAAGTGCAATAGTATGACCATTATGGGTCAAATATAGTTTTTCATGAGTTTCAAAATCGAATAACTTTCGCTAGGTTGGTCTTTTGAAAGTCTTTTGAACACAAGAATTGTTAAGAATGACCAACTCTAGGATTTTGTTTTGGAATTACTTTCAAATTCATTTTACATTTAATTCTATGAAAATTATAAGTTTAAATCCAAAACAAGATACTACTATCTAGATTTTGATCATGAAACTCATTTTCTTTTCAAAATAGATTTTGTGAAGCCAAAACCTTTGAAAGACGTTTCAAATATATTTGTATACATTTTGCCACTAGTTTTTCACAAGAATACTAATGGTATACAAAATTTTGACTTTTGGCTAAATGGCTTGATTTTGAAAATATATATTTGCACTTATATAAATATGGGCACATGCAGGATGTAATATACATGGTTATGATTTAGCACTCCCCTTAATGTGCCACTATCCTAAACTTACTCAAGACTGCAATCAAAACAACTAATAAGCATGAGCAAGCATATAACAAGCAATCTAAATTGATTTTCATGAATAATGCAATATAACCTACACAAGGCTATAAGCTATAAGAATCAATTTAAATACTTGTTACCCGAGATGTCATTGGTTTATGATTGAAGTGAATGTCTTCAAGCTTGGCTTCTTTTGCACATGATGGAATCATTCTCTTGATAAGCCAAAACTTCCAATGCATCTCCAAGCACCTACAATTCTTTTAGGCGCTTTTGGTACCCAATTTTGTTGGGTCCAAGAATGTTAGTCAAAATAGATTTTGGAACCCAAATGGTCCTAATATTAACATTTTGACAAGACTAACATGACTAGGGATAGGTTTGCGATAATTATTCCTCCTAGGCAATTGATTGACATTTTTATAACAAGGCTTAGGAGGACAATGATACTTTGCAAAACTATTTCTAGTTTGATCTCTTCTAAGCATATGATAATTGAAATTATGCATTGGCTTAGAGGATCTAGCAAATCTAGCAAATGGTTTGCTATTGTTATTTTTCCTAAGCACATGATCAACATGATTTTTCTTGGTCTTAGGAAATCTAGCATTTTGAGCAAACACATTTCTAGATTTATATCTCCTAAGCAATTGATTGTCATTATTTGGCATGGTATTAGGAGAATTGACAAACTTGGTAAACATATTACTATATTTGTCCTTCCTAAGTGAATGATGATCATTGACAATAATAGGATTAGGAGTTATACCTTTGGGACAATCCTTACCGATGTGCCCCTTTTCCCGACAATTGTAGCAAGTAGGCTTTGACCGTCTCTTGTTCTTCTTGACTTGCTTCTTGCCGGTGTGCCTCTCGGTTGATGGTTGTGGCTTGATCTCCACTTTATGAGGACGCACCGAGGCGTAGTGGCCCTTCATTTTGTTCTCCCTCTTGGAGATGTAGCCGATCCCTCTCTTGTCAACCAACTTTCGTTGATTGCTTAGAATATCGTCGAGGGTGACCTTTCCTTTGTAGCACTTCTCTAAGTCACCTCTCAATTGAGTGACTTGTTCTTTGAGCTCTTTATTTTCCTCTACAAGATTAGTCTCACAAGACATAGAGGAAGTAGAAGCAATATTTGTATTTGAGCAACAAGGCTTATCATCACTAGAGATGGACATATTAATTTTAGATGAAATGCTAGAATTTGAAGTTAAGCATGGCATATCATCAATTAAATCACATGTAATTCCTATGTCCACCTTAGGCTTATGAATTTCTTTGGAAAGGAGGGATTCATGATTTTCTTGAAGCATATTATAATCATTTTGAAGTGATTCATGTTCAAGCTTCAAAATTTTATATTTCTTTTTCTCCTTTCCAAGGCATTTATTGAGCTCCTCAAGCAAATTCATAAGTTCATTATAAGTGAGTTCATCAGCGTCATCATCGTCACTTACCTCATTCTTACCTTTCGCCATGAAGCAACGGATTTGTGATGGAAGAGCATCTTCATCGTCACTTAAGGCGGAGGTTGAGGTTGATGGAGATGTCGGTTCTTCATCACTTGAGCTTGAGGTAGAGCTTGATGTTTCATCTCCCGACATCTCTTCCTTAATGCAATCCTCAATAGAAGTGGATGATTCAAATAATTCTTGAAGCTTTATCCACATTTCATGAGCGCTCTTGAGATTGCATATTCTATCAAAGATTTCATCGCTCACAACACAAAATAAAACATTAGTAGCTTGAGCGTCGAGATGTAGGCATTTCCTCTCTCCTTGATTGGAGCAACTTCATTCAATGGAGAGGAAAAACCGACATCTACGATCCACCATATTTGGGGCTCATGGATTTAAAATGAGAAGTCATAATTAATTTCCATGAAGCATAATTTGTGCCATCTAGCACAAGTGGATTATGTGAGTGTTCTAATCCTCTAGTCGACATCCTTTACTCTCTAGACGGTTAAGTCTAATAAAGGAGAGACCTTGCTCTGATACCAATTGAAAGGACAGGGGATGTCGCCTAGAGGGGGGGGTGAATAGGCGGATTAAAAACTTTATAGCTAAATTTCAGCGGAATAAAAATTTGCAGCTAAATAAAATCTCCCGAGTGTCCCGAACAATCCGGAGTGTCCGGGGTATTCAATCCGGATACTCCGGATAGTCCGATCCCGAGGGTCCTAACCCGAGTGTCAAGGTATTCAATCCGGATACTCGGATAGTCCGGACTGTCCAGGTTATGGAGTCCGGATACTCCGGATTGGAGACTTCGAATGGAGATTTTAAATCTTTGCAATTTTTCAACAATCTACTTGAATACAAAAGATCTAAATACCATCAGGTACATGGGGATGATGTAGATCTAGAGCCAAACACAACAATAGAGTAGATCGGGCAATTTCAAGATACAAAATCAAATGCTAAAGCAAGAGAAAGAAGCAAACTTGGAGACGATAATTTTTCACCCGAAGTTCGGATCCTTGAGGGGATCCTCGTCTCCGTTGAGGCGGCTCGGTCACACTTGAGCCGGGTCTCTTTCAACCCTCTTCCTCCGGTGTTGCACAAATGCACTCGCCGGTTTTCCTCCTTTGATTCCTTCCTTACGGAGGCGGAACCGACCTTCACAAACTTCCCACACCAACCACACAAAGCTCCGGTGGCTCGTGGCGACCTCCTAGCCGTCTAGGAGTCCTCAACCTCCACGAGTAACAAATGCTCACGAAGAACAAGCTTGGAGATGAAATCAAGTGCTCAATCAACTCAAGACTCACTCCCCAAACTCTTCCCAACCCTTCTCACAAGGGGATCACTTAGATCTAAGGGTAAAAGCTCCCTCAAAGCCCCCCACACAGCCCCTCAAAAATCCACACCAAAAGCCTCTTCAAAAGAGGAGGAAGGGCTATAAATAGAACTCCCCAAAACTAGCCGTTGAGGCGGTGCAAGACAATCCGGAGACTCGGGACTTCAATCCGGATACTCCGGATTGACTGAGAAAGCCTACAGAGAGACCCAACCCGGAGAGTCCGGATAAATGTCCGGATAGTCCGGAATATCCGGGATAGTCCGGACTAACTCCGGATAGTCCGAATCAGCCTTGAGCAGCTCGACAAAACGAGCATAACTTTTGACTCCGGACTCCGATTTCAGAGATTTTGGACTCTCCGAAAGCTAAGAACGAGGGCTACACAACCAACAAGATCTCACTATCCAAAACTCAAAGGATAACCACAGATTTCACAAAGAAATCAAGAGAGACCTACAACCCTCACTTTTCTAAGACTACCAACACCACTCTCTTTCTAAGATTCACAAGGATGGATCACTTGAGCACTTGACACATCTAAAAGTCATTCGACATCGCATCCCTCTTCATAGTACGGCAATCCTTAGACTCAAATTAAATCAAGGATAATATAAGTCTAGAACTAGTCACTTGCAGTCTACTTTCTTGATGTCGATGCATGAAGACCTTCACCATATAATTGATGACATCTTCGCCTTGTCCAACTCGACTCGATTCACCTCATGAGACTCTCGTCCTATCAACCTTGACTTGATCATCCTCTCTCGACGATCTCCACGCCAAGTTGCTCTTGACTTAGTCCTCGGCTCTTGGTGACACCGCCGTCTTGTTGACCTCGACAATGATCATCCTTCAAGATACCTTGGTCATCATACACAGACGGGACCTAATTCTTTCCAAACTACTCATGAAAGACATTAGTCCCAAAAGCTCAATAGATATGAACAAGTTGATATTTGTGAGCGATTGATTACAACAAGTGTTTCATATAAAGAAGCACAATATAAATGGAAACACTTGACATAAGAAATGTTCTCTACTAAGTACATCATGATGAATATGTAATTGATCTATATGCACTAGAGAGATAATTGCCAATATGATGAATCAATTAAATCATGGCAAGGATCACAGACTTTACTTAAATGAAGCACATGATAGAATATACACGAATTGTACATGTGCAAATAATATTTGGAGTAAGAGTAAATATGTGATCCAACACTAGATAAACTTCACTAAGAGAATTGCATGAGAAGATATACAAATAAAACATGCATGCACCAAGTCAATCTATAGCAATATGAAGTTTAACTCTAGTTAATACATGCATACCATAATGAACTCAAATGAATATATATGCACAAATAAATATGACATGAACCAATGTGCATATATAAAATCAACATGCTACTTGGAGTTCACTATGCATTTGCACAAAAGGAATGCAATAACAAATATAGAATAGATACCAAAATTGCATACCTTATCTTTGCTTAACCTTCCTATTTGATTTTCCTCTAAATAGATGAGACTGATACTCAACTAGGTAATAACAAGTTAGTCTCATAGCAATATAATCATATTAGAGGTTTGTCATTTGTTAAGCACTAAGTTAAGCATTTACTTAATTGTATAGATTGTCATTATGAGTGTTTGTCATTAATCACCAAAATAACATAAGTGGCTAGATTCACTTTCAGTGTTGTTAGCCCAATCAAATCGGCAAAAGTTTGTGGGAAAAATGGCGCAAAATTTGCGCTCGGCCGAACTTGAACGCGGGACCTGATGGACGGACGGTTGAGTCTTTGCCAACTGAGCTAGGTAGCGTCTGTGAAATGGGAGAGAAAACAAATATATGAGCTATATAGCACGGCACTGTAGTTTCTACGAGGAAGAACGTACACGCGACAGACGCGCCGTACTACCCCACGATTAGTAGTAGTATTTATATGATTTGCTCTACTAATAATTTTTTGAAAAAGAAGCATGGCGCGCTTTTGACCAGGGCAATGACGTCATGTCATAGGTGCATGTGGATGCTCTTTGACGAAATGCATCTGTAGCTTGCACTCCCAGCGCTCACAAATATTCTTTGTTTTGGATGAACTTTCGAAACTTTAACGTCAATATATTTTTAAATATTTAAATTAAATATATGAAAAATATATGTATACACTTATCTCGAAAGCACTTTTATAATATTATAATATTAATATTTTTATAAATATATTATAATAGAAATTAGTGATCAATGCTATGTTTTGAGATTGTATCGATGTTCAAAACAACAAGTATTTGTAACCAGATGAAGTAATACGTAGCCATGTAGGGAAGAAATATTCTGACCTCTAATAAACCCAATGTTTTAGTTTGTCATTGATGTGTGAGAATCTGACAGCTGCCAACGAAGGCACCCCTTATGGTAAATTAATTATTTAGTACTTGCATATGCTTTTTTTTTACAGAATGCATATGGAAAATTAACTAGCAGATTGTGATATACTCCATCCATTTCACAAAATAAACCTAAGCTTATCATACAAACATTGTAATTAAGGAGGTACCAAATCTAAGTAAATACTTAATGGTATTGGACGATACATATATGTCCTATTAATTGTGTCATAAAAGAACAACTATAACATCTTTAAAAAAATTAAAGCATAGACAAAGGCAGTGTGACTATTTTGACACATATAGTACTCTTGATTTCTTGAATTACTCGTTGAATAGTAGAGTGAGGGAGTTTTTGTTCTATGCATACATACAACGAGAACGTGTACTTACGTCGTTAGTATATATTGTTAAATTATTTTAACGTAATATGGCCCATGTAAATTACAGAATGATTTTTATAATAAAAGGTCTAAGTGTGATGATAGCTAAACTAAAAGATTATGAATCATGAGGTTTAAAATCCCTCTCCTCTCTCTTCCGAATATTTAACTGTGTACTAATGCTACAGGAGGGTGCATAGTAATGCAATAGCAATTAGTTTCCACGCATATATTAAAGTGTTGAGTTACGGTCAATTTCATTAAGTTTTAAGTGCTGAATTAAAGTGTCAGTTTCATTGTTGAAGTATTTGGAAACTGACTTATTTACTGCATGGAAACTGACGTATTTAGTACCTGAAACTAATGCAATAAACGATGGAGTTTCATGAAACTAAATGTGCAGTAAAATTTCGTGCATGTAACTCTAATGCTTGGCTATATAAAGGATGCTCCTCCTGTACATCAAGGGTATGTCTGAAGGAACAAAAGAACAAAAAGAATAGTACACTTATAAAAGAAATCTCAGTTCTTTAATCATCAAAAGAACTATATTAGTAGAAGGAAGAGAGCAGAGAAAAAACTCGATATGCAATGTGTTGCTAACACGTCGCAAGGTGGGCTTGTGCTTTTGCACATATAAAGGATGATTTGTGCTTTTGCACATATAAAGGTTGCTTATTCGGATGAATAAAATTGTGCTAAATAATTTTATAGCTTCCGCATTTCTGCTTACATTTGGTATCAGAGCATGGTTTTAGCACTTTGATTCACCATTATAACTGTTCTTTTGTTGTATGGTGTAAGCGCATAAGTGAAATTGCATTTGTTCATAGTTTTTCCTTATACAATTGCGTGATTCACCATAGTAATGTTATTTAGAGCAGTAAAATGTTATTTCTTTTTCAGTATTATTATTTAGATAATACTCAAGAAATATGTTTGCATCTGTCTGTAATGTTTAAAGACGGATTTTTTCTTTTGTTCATAAGATCACAGTTTATTCTTATGTGCATAATTAAAAGTGACATGCCAATTAAATATTTATATTATTTAAAGCATGTTTGTCACCAAAGTGGCCTTGCTTAAAAAGGATCATAGATATTTAGTTGAGCATTTTAATTGTTCATATTTTATTTGATGCTATTAATTGGAAAATATAATGGGCAATTGAGTTCACGAATTGTTACGCTAGGAGGTCGCCCAAAGGTGGACCATTGCTTACAATTGGTGATATAAAATAAGTTAATCAATATGCTTGGTCAATTTGTTAGTTTATCCAAAGATAGCATGCACATTGACTTGAGTATAGTTGATTATCTATTAAAGGTGTTTGTTTTAGCATCATTATTGGTTCCAGCCGTGTATCTAAATTTCATCTAAAGATATTTTAGATGCACACTTAAAGTTTGTTATTGCATGAATCTATTTTTGTTTACTCAAAGTATTAATATGTGAACATATTAAATTTTGCAGCATCCATTAATTTAATGAGTCAGGGTTTTTGACTTGTCAAGTTTAATGGGCTGAACTATATTGACTGGTCCGAATAGATCCAGTTTTAACTAGGTGTAATGGACTTAGATCTAGCATTAGTTCTTGATGAAAAGCCTGCAGCCATTACAGATGAAAGTATTGATGAGGATCATTCCCTTTATGAAGCCTGGGAACGGTCTAACAGGCTAAGTTTGAACTTGATGCGCTTGACAATTGCTGAAAACGTCAAGCCATCATTGCCTAGAACTGATAATGCAAAGGATTTCATGACGAAGCTAAAAGAATATTCTCAATCAGACATTACAGATAAGACTGTGGTTTGGGAGTCTTATGAGTGAACTAACGACCAAGAAATTTGATTGGTCTATTCCCGTGCATGATCATGTGATTAGCATGGAAAATATTGTAGCAAAGTTAACATCCATGGGAATGGACGTAAGTGAATCATTTCTGGTCCAATTCATCATGAACTCCCTACCTCCTGAATTCGGCTCGTTCCAGGTGCATTATAACACCATAAAAGAAAAAATGGAACCTTCAAGAATGCAAAGCCTAATTGGTTCAGGAAGAAGGGAGATTAAACAAAATAAGGGATCACTCTATGCATCTCACGATGCACAATGGTGCAAGTAGCAGCAAGGAAAAGCCAGGAAAGAAGAGTAAGGGCAAGGCTCCACATCAAGTTAGTGATGGCCAAATCCATAAAAAGCTGAGATGCCACTTCTGCAAAAAGGTTGGTTATTTCAAGAAGGATTGCCCTAAGAGAAAGAAATGGTTCGAACAGAAAGGTATACATTATGTTTCTGTATGCTTTGAATCAAACCTTGTTAAGTTTTAACCATACCTGGTGGTTAGATTCTGGTGCTACTACTCAAGTTTCACATGTTACACAGGGATACCTTTCAATCCAACCCATAAGCAGATCTAAAAAGTTTTTGTACATGGCGAACAGAATGAAGGCACGAATTGAAGGGATCGGGACTTATAGAATAATCCTTGATACCGATCTACTCTTAGATCTGAAGGAGTGTCTTTATGTTCCTGAATGTACTAGAAATTTAGTATCTATGGGAAAGTTGGATATGATAAATTTTAAATTTATGTTTGGAGATGGTATATTTTCATTATATAAGAAGAAGTACTATTATGGTTCTGGTACTTTAATTGATGATTTATACCGCTTCAATCTTAATGCTGATTTTTCAGAATCCCTGTTTCATGTTGAACATATTATTGGTAACAAATGTAGTGCACATAATGAGCGTTCTGCTTTCTTGTGGCATAAAAGAATGGGCCACATATCCAAAGAAAGAGTTTTGAGGTTAGTGAAAAGTGATATTTTATCTCAGTTGGATTTTGTTGATTGGAATGTGTGTGTGTGGATTGCATCAAGGGCAAGCAAACCTCACACATATCAAAGCACCCAGCTACAAGAAGTACTGAACTGTTACAGTTAATACACACTGATATTTATGGTCCATTTGATGTTCCTTCCTGGGGCGGTGAAAAATATTTTATCACCTTTATTGATGCTTCTCACGTTATTGTTACCTATACTTGCTGCATGAAAAGTCTCAAGCTGCGAGCATCCTAGAGGTGTTCGTTAATGAGGTGGAAAGACAACTCGATAGTAAAGTCAAAGTGGTGAGGTCGGATAGAGGTGGTGAATATTTTGAAAAGTTTGATAAAAGTGGACAATGTTCAGGTCCATTTGCAAAGTTTCTTGAAAGCCGAGGCATTTGTGCATAGTATACAATGCCCGGAACACCTCAATAAAATGGGGTCGCTGAAAGTCAGAATCGTACTCTCATGGAAATGGTTAGGAGCATGTTAAGTTACAGTGATGTGCCCTTATCTTTGTGGATGCACGCATTAAGAACTAATGTGTACTTACTGAATAGGGTTCCTAATAAGTCACTTCCTAAGACTCCTTATGAACTGTGGACGGGAAGAAAACCTAATTTGTGGCACCTGCATGTTTGGGGTTGCCCAGCAGAAGTAAGAATATACAATTCACAAGAAAAGAAGCTCGATGAAAAGACCATTAGTGGTTACTTCATCGGCTATCCTGAAAAATCAAAAGGGTACAGATTTTACTGTCCTAACCATAGTACAAGAATAGTTGAGTCTGGAAATGCTCAGTTCATTGAAAATGGTGAAATCAGTGGGAGTGGTGATCCACAAAATGTGGATATTAAGGAAATTCAGACCAACCCTGCTCCTAGCATTGTTGTATCACCGTTACACAACACTGCAGAAAATACAACTATTGAACCAGCTACTAATGTGCAAGTCACAACTGAAAAGAAAATTCCACTTGAAAGGATATTGCGAAGGTCGGTACGGAATAAAAGACCAGCTATTTCAGATGATTATGTGGTTTATTCACTTGAACATGAATGTGACTTGAGTATCGAAAATGACCCAGTCTCATTTAAGCAAGCCATGGAATGTGATAATTCTGAAAAGTGGTTTTATGCCATGAAAGAAGAGTTGAAATCAATGGATGACAATAAAGTTTGGGAACTAGTCGAGTTGCCGCAAAGTTCAAAACAAGTCGAGTGTAAATGGGTCTTTAAGACCAAACGCGACTTAAAAGGCAACATTGAAAGATATAAAGCTAGACTTGTCGCCAAAGGTTACACTCAAAAAGAAGGTATTGACTATAAGGAGACCTTCTCTTCATTTTCAAGGAAGGACTCTTTGAGAATTATTTTGGCTCTGGTGGCATATTATGATTTGGAGCTTTACCAGATGGATGTGAAAACCACTTTTCTGAATAGTGATTTGGATGAAGAAGTGTATATGAACCAACCTGAAGGATTCTTGGTTCCAGGAAAAGAAAATTTGGTGTGTAAATTAAAAAAGTCAATATATGGGTTGAAACAAGCTTCCCGACAATGGTATATAAAGTTCAATGATACCATTTTGAAGTATGGTTTTGTAGAGAATACTGTTGATCAGTGTATCTACATGAAGGTCAGTGGGAGCAAGTTTATTATTTTAGTCCTATATGTTGACGACATTCTGCTTGCTACTAATGATAAATCTTTGTTGCATGATGTAAAGAAATTTCTCTCCAATAATTTTGAAATGAAGGATATAAGTGAGGCATCCTATGTGGTCGGAATAGAAATATTCCGTAACAGAAATCATGGATTGTTGGGACTGTCTCAGAAAGGTTACATTAACAAAATATTGGAGAGATTTAGAATGGAAAATTGCTCCGCGAGAATTGTTCCAATTCAGAAAGGGGACAAATTTAGTGAAATGCAATGTCCAAAAAATGATTTGGAATGGAAGGAAATGAAATTTATTCCATACACATTAATTGTTGACATGCACTAGGCCACATATCAGCTTTGCTGTTGGAATGCTTGGTCGGTATCAAAGCAATCTTTACCTTTTGGCGACAACGAAGAACAAGATTAATTAAATAATAGATAAACAACCCAAACCTCACAATTAACAAAGATAATCAACTAAGTTCACATATCCATTATTGCAATTATAAATTCCATTAACTAATTATAACGAAGCATTATCTTGTTTATGACAAAACACTAAAACTAAACAATTGTAAGAGATGAAGTGACAAGTGACATAGTGACACTACTCCCATCCTATGCATATCGCCTTCAATGATCACCTAAAAATATTAAAATAAACAAGTGTGAGTCCATGACTCAGCAAGTACACAATAAAATAATATCTTCATTTATCATATTTATCTCAGCTAACTCGAATCTGGGCTTTTCTGGTTAGCTTGCAGCGCATGGAGTGTTAGGGCAGCGGCGGTGGCAGAGGGGAGGTGACGGCTCGGTGGGGGGCTTTGCTCGGGCAGTGAGGCAGCGGGGCATAGAGCTGGCGGATGGAACAGGGCAAGGGCGCAAGTTCCAATGGTTCGTCATGGCGTTGATGGCTGGAGACGGCATGGGCGAAGCTGGTGGCGATGGCCGGTGAAGGGTGGAGATGTGGCGAATGGTTCTCTGTGCACTCGTGGTCTTGCACACGTGCACAACATGGCCAGGGCGTGCATGGTGAGGCGAAGGGCGTGTCCTGGGAGCGCATAGCCAAGGAGAAACTGACGAGTGGGCCTAGCTCGTCAGAGGGTTGTAAAAGGAAAGCGTATTTGATCGGAGTACGCTTCCCTACTGAAAAAGATGATTTTTGACAGGGGACTTCCATTTTCAGATTTAATTGGATTTCAATTAAGTCTTTAAATTGTGGCTAGGAAAATTTGGAATTTCTAGAATTCTTTAGAGTTTTAGTTTTAATAAAGCATTTAGTATTAGATTTTCCAAATTAATTAGAAACTTACTCCAAAAATTTATGAAATTTTTTGAAGGGGTCCTTCAGAACATTTGAGATTTAAGTATAATATTTCCAGGCTCTGTGCTTATTTAAATTTGAGGTTTGAAAATGAGAAGTTATAACTAGGTTATTGAAAAGTATTTTCTTTAAGTGCCAAAAATTCCAGAAAAGCTAGAAAATCCTAAAAATTCATAATAAAGTCAAAAAATGACTTGGCATATTTATTATTTCAATTGGTGCAAAACTTGGGATGTTACATGGTGTACATCAATTAATTAATTAGAGATCACCTTTTATCCTGGTAGAACTTGGACAAATTATTAATAATCAGAAATTAACGTTAAAATTGAAATTAGATTCGTCAATTGAATGCTATTTTCATAACCTAATATATAATTTTTTTATGCTTTAGGATAGAGATAATTAAGTTTATCTTTGAAGCTAGCCCGTACAAATGCACAGATTGCCAACTATTAAAATTAACTAGATGACTATGCGTGGCGGTACGCAGCGTCAGGGTGAGTTTCCAGGTAATCAGTGAAATTTAAACGCATCAATAGTATTGTCAGAATTCTTAAAAATCGCAAAAAGCTTGATCATGCTTTGAAATTTTTATGGTAGCTTAGGCATGCTCTTAGAGCCCTCCTCAAAAAGTTTCAAAAAATTCCAACATTCTCTAACAACTCAATTAAATCAGTGAAGTTGCTTTAAATGCATTAGCACCATTGTCAGATTCTTACAAAATTGCACAATTTTGATCATAATATGAAAATTTTATGGTAGCTTAGGCATGCTTGCAGAACCCTTCTAACAAAGTTTGAAAAATCAAATTCGTTTGATGGCACTGGAAAAACAAAAGTAGCGAAATTTAAATGGATTCAGAATTTATAAAAATCGCACAAGTTCAATCATGGTCTAATTTTTTATGGTAGCTTATGCATGCTTGGTAGATTAGGCATGCTTGCAGAACCCTTCTAAAAAAGTTTGAAAAATCAAATTTGTTTGATGGCACTGGAAAAACAAAAGTAGCGAAATTTATATGGATTCAGAATTTATAAAAATTGCACAAGTTCAATCATGGTCCAATTTTTTTATGGTATCTTATGCATGCTCTCAGGATCATTATAAAAAAGTTTCAAAAAGTTTCAACATGATTTATTATCTCAATTAAATCAGTGGAGTTGATATAAATACATTAGCAGCATTGTCGGAATTTTGAAAAATTGTATAAGTTTGATCATGACTCGAATTTTTTAGGGTAGCTTAGGCATGCTCTGAGGACCGTTATAAAAATGTTTAAAAAAATTCTAACACTATTTTATAGCTCAATTAAATCAGGAAAAAATTGCCAAGTTTAATATAGGTAGTATTTGGATATAGTTCACTTGGCTGAAATCGAATTGGTAAGCACTCCTGTAGTTCCTAACGATGGCAACTCGGTTCATGTTTTGGCTGATATCTAGATGGTCCAGCATGGTTTTATTTTTCTAAAAGCAAAACAAGACGGCCTGTATATCAATAATAACTATGAACAAGGATACATAATAGACGTACTGTCAGATAATTTACCTACGATCTAAAAGGCACACAACAGTGTACTATGTGAATGCAGTCCCAAATTTTAAAGAACAAGTAACTTGCTCTTCATGTCGATCTGGATTGTACTAGAGTAACCTCTTTCCTTGGTTTATTTTCTGTGTCTATCACTTTTAGAAATCAACTGCTCATGCAATTTCTAGAGAGCACATATTCTTGGTATTATTTACATGATGAGCAGTTCTTCAATGCTTTCCCTCCTAATACAAGTTGCACAAATCTTGAAGCAATCGAAGGAGGTAAGTAATCTCCATCTACCCATTATTCATGTTTTAATATTTGTGCAATTGTAAAAAAAAAAGCATTGAAGCACCTCTCTTACATGATTCCTTGTGACAGCACTTAAGAAAAAGCCAAGCTGATAATTAATGTCAAAGATATACATGCTTGATATATGCTAGCTTAATTAGGTCGAGAACCAAACATGGATGTCAGCAGCGGTACTTGTAAGCTTCCGTTGCCTGTCCGACACACTCACTTATCCTAAGAATTTTCACTGTTCTAGTCTCCTAAGATTTTTTTTACAGAAGTAGTTCTATGCATTTTTTTGCAAAAATAACCCCTGATCCACAATTGACGCACACGGGGAGCGCGGTAATCATCACAGTGCGACGTGTGGCACATTTTCGCCCGAGGGGTGCAGGAATTGGTTTTCCACGGAATAGGGACGTGAGAAATCGGTTTTCCGCGGAACGGGGGCTCGAGAAATTGGTTTTCCGTGGTGAGGGGTGCGGCAAATCCAATTGCCACGGTGTAGCCGGCGAATTTCGCGCTTTTCATGTACAGAATGGAGCCAATTCTATAAAAAAACTTCTACAGAAACTAATTCTATAAAAAAAATTTAAAGGGCTGGAACAGTGAGCAATTCGATCTCCTTATACAACGGCCGGAGTCGATAAGTCAGAAGGAGCGATCGTTGAACGCCGTAGTTTCATCAAGTATACTCAACTACACCACACGAACTTTAAGGTCATCGCCGCCTGCAACAATGTCAACTCGACCTATTCTATGGATATGCTCGTGTTGATTTCTAAACGTGCAGGTCGATTCCATCCGCGGCGTCGGAGTCGTCGTTTACTTGGCGCGCTCTCTTGATATCGAAAATGGCGATCACTTCGATCGTTGTTTACTTCAAAACGATCGATCCAGCAAGTTGTTCTCGGTCAAATTAATTGCTGGGATCGAGCAGTGCGCTACTCCATTGTACTGACCGTGTAATGCGTTGATGAAATCTCGGTCGCTTCGTGGAAGTTCCCATCATCACTTTGATCTACCTACATATTCATGGTTACTTGGGGCACTCCCAATAATCCTTTTTTTTTAACCAAGAAATAGTAAGGGCTCATTGGATAGATTAATTGATACCATTTTTGTATTGGAAAGGCTAATTGCATGATCATTATAGGGTTCTTTAATATCAAACATACTCCCTCCGTTGATAAATATAAAGCGTATTTCGACTTTGCACAAGGATTAAGGTTGTGCTGAAATTGAGAAAGGCATGAGAGGAAATGACTTACATATCCCTTTTAATTGTCTTGGAAGATGAGAGATAATGAATAAATGCATATGGTTGAGAGAGTATAAATGGAAAGGCTCGTTAAATCTACATGCACATCTTATATTTTTCAACAAGATCATTCAAACTATAGGCTTTATATTTATCAACGAAGGGAGTAAATAACAAGCTGTTGGGGTAATTTTTTTTCTTCTAAAATGCCATCTAGCCACTCTCTTTCCTATAGTATCAAGCCTTAGTATTAAATCACTGAGAACGCTCTTAGTCAAAAGATAATTAAACCCAATTAAGTCTAAGCACAAGCTCATACGATCCATAAATGAAGATCTCGAAAGAAGCATGCATAGGCTAAGTCTAGCTTGGCATATATTCATACCTACCGGAGGACAGAGTGTGCGAGCAAATTGAAAGTACACCTAGTAGCTAGGCCTGCGGTTCTTGCACATGATAATATGATCAAGTAGCATAAAACAAGTAGCAGATTTAATTAGTCTGGGCATTTACGCTAAGATTGCTTTGGCATTCAGGTTTAATTTCGAGATTGGACAAATGATGGTGTGTGCCTGTGGTGGCATCTAGCCATGTTTTTCATGATATTTATTTTGGGTTTGCGCATTAACCAGCTGTAGTCCATATATGGCTGATACTAAGACCTATGGAAACTTCGAGATACTCCCTCCGGTCATAAATAACTATCGTTTTGAATAATAACACGGTCTCTAAAACACAATTTTAATTACTAATTTCTATTATAATATATTTATAAAACATAATAAAATTATAATATTATGAAAGTATTTTTCGAGACAAATCTACATATATTATTTTCATTCATCCAATTTAAATATTTTAAAAAATATCAACAGTCAAAGTTTTGAAAGTTTGACTATACATGTATCCAAAAACGATAACTATTTATGATAAAGGTGTATGGATTAGGGATCCAAATTTCGGCAAATTTCCTTGGTTTCAAAAAAATAAAATTTCAGAGAATTTTCTTGGTTTCAAGAAGTCTAGGATCAAATAGAAAATTTTATAAAATATTTTAACTTCATTTGCTATCTTTTAAAAATAAAAGACAGAATTAGCATAAATGAGGTAGTAAGATTGTCGGAATTTTATAAATTTTTTAATGTTTGATAATCATTTGAAAATTTTATGGTAACATTAGTGATGCATCAAGACTATCCATAAAAATTTTCAAAATGTTCTAACATGGTTTGAACCATTTTTTTCATGTAGTTGAAATGTGTCGGTCAGTCTTCCGTTGCATTGTTCGAATTTTTAAAAATTCATGAAGCTTGATCATCATCTGAAAATTTTATGAGAACATTAATGATGGATCATAACTATTTAAAAAAAATTATTTCAAAATTTTATAACGTGGGTTGTACCATTTTTCATTCGGTTCAAACTTTTCAGTCAACGTTTTATCAGGACAATAGTAATGTTTGAATTTTTAAAAATTTCTCAAATTTGATAATCATCTGAAATTTTGATGGAAACATCGCTGATGTGTCAAGAACCTCCAAAAAAATGTTCAAAATTTTTCGTCGTTGTTTGACCCACTTTTCAGCCGGTGCAAATATACCGAATTCAAGATTTTTCGGCGAAATTTCGTTTTTGTCGGTAGAAAACGAATCGGATTTGAATTTTTGTTTTTGAATTTTGAACGAGATATGTATGAAATATCCGAATTTCGACAAAATTTTATATTTCGGTCCAGGGCGATATCGAAATTTGAATCCTTGTATGGATTACACCAGGTCCATGCTCTCCCCAGGCATCAAGTAGAAAATGTACGGTGCTGTGCTACGTGCCGTGCCTTTGGCATGCAGTCGCAGTTCCGTAGCGCCATTACAAGTTCAGGACCAAGTAATACAATTTAAACTATTTTCTTCAGACAAAAAAGAGATCGAGAGCATGATGACATCCTCTACTTTGTCTTCCGAGAAGGCAGACACAATTGGATATCGATGACATGCGGTGCTTGAAGGTAAAGCTAATGTGAGCGGGAGATCTGTCAATGTTATTTTTGTCTTGTCAGTTGTCTCGCTTCTCCCAATCTCCACATGCATCGTATTCTTCTAGTCTCTACGTGGTTAGTCTGGCATTTGCTTTGTATGTTCATACCGCGAATGGCGGTGGCTCAGCTTCCGGGAGTGGAACCGGGTCTGGTGAGAGTGGTAGTAATGGTACCTATGCAAATGGTCGAGGCGAAGGCAGGGGTGGTGACGGTAGTCAATACAGAGGAGTCGGGTCTGATAGTGGATCTAGCTCGGACTCAGGCTCTAGTCAATATAGCTAAGGATCATATTCCGGTTATGGTGGATCTTCTAGCGCTGACGGTACTGGTGGTGGTGGTGGACAAGGTGGAGGTTATTACGGATCTAGCGATCATGGGTCTGGTAGTGGCACTAGCTCTGGCTCAAGTACGGCTAATACATATTGGAATGCATCAGGTTATGCAAATGCGAATGCTGGTGGCAACGGTGGTGGCAATGGATAAGGCACATGGTGGGAGTAGTGGCGGCGGAGGCGCCGGATCTGGGTACGGCAATGCCAACCCCTATTTTCCTTCATCCAACAATCTAAAGGTGGAGCCCAACCTATTATATATATATGTGTCGTGTCGATGTTGTAGAATTTATTTCCATTTGTTTGTTGCTCGTTTTATGCATTCGGTAGAAACAAATAAGGGGCTCTACTCGTTTAGTGAAAGTAGTAGTGTAACTGATGAGGATACTATGTAACTGTGGCTGTTGAGAATGTAATGTGTCAATTAGTCACTGCATATCAAGTTATCAATGTTTCTTAAATAATCTAATTGTGACCGTGGCTGTTGAGAATTGCAGTGATGTTATGTGTTCTATCTTACATATACCAATTGATGGTTTGAACAAACGGAAACTTCCAAGATGGCTCGATTGTTGCAACCTAGACGGAATAATGTCATGGACAGCAGGATGGGTCTCCAAAACTGATGCAACTCCTGAGAAGTTTATCTTTTGGTTGATTGTTCTGAAGAAAGATAATTAAATTGATTAAACAATGAAGGTGGGACACATATATTTTTAGGTGGAATACTTCATTTATTCCATTAGACAGATGGTCAGCCAAATCGCTAGACGCAGAGCAGAAATTAAACAGACTCCGGGAGCTCGTCATGCTAAATACAGGAGCACGACGGATAAAAAAACGGAATTACTTTTTTTCGAACGTCTTTTTTTTCCGAACATTTGCAACATTTTCTTTCTACACATAAAACATCGAACTTAACCTGTGCTTTTTTTTCGAATCGAACTTAAGGCCTATTTGGTAGAGTTCCAGATTTCAGTTTCACCTGAGATTTGAAACTTGTAGGCTAAAATAAAGTTAATTAAATTTATATTTTTAGTCTAAAATATAAATAAGTTGATTCATCTAAACGCTCTTAATGTACTCACAGCTCCAGCTCCACGGATCTGATGGAGCTAGGAATACCTAACTCTACCAGATTAATGGATCTGATAGAGTTGAAGCTCTACCAAACACACCAGAGGACAGAGTGTGCAAATTGAAAGTACACCTAGCTAAGTAGCTAGGCCTGCGGTTCTTGCACATGACAATTTGATCAAGTAGCATAAACAAGTAGCAGATTTAATTAGTCATGTCGTGTACGTTGAGATTGCTTGGGAATGCAGGTTTAATTTCGAGATTGGACAAATGATGGTGTGTGTGGTGGCTTCTAGGCTCTAGCCATGTTTTACATGATATTTAATTTGGTCTTGCGCATTAACCAGCTGTAGTACGCCATATATGGCTGATACTATAGTTTTGGTAAGTAATATACAACTCTATAGTTTTGTTAAGTAATATCATAACATAATAAATCCAACACATATATTCGTAATTTGTTTAAATTATCATAGAATTGTTCTAAAGTCTTACAAATCCCAAACCATCAAAATATAATAAATTCAATTAAAAAATTTAAATCATTTGAAGCTATCATCTCCTTATGTTTTTCAAATTTTCAGAGATGCTGGTGCATACTTGGCAGCCATATAGATCAAGCCATGGTATTATAACATCCTAAAAATTTACATAAAATAATAATTTAAAATTTAATTATGTTTAATTCCGCATTTTTTTGGTTTTTTCTGGATTTTCTTGGCTTTTCTTGATTTTTGCTCTAAAGGAGAAATCCTTTTTAATATTGATTTAAAAAATAGATAAATGATAAGAATAAAAGCTTATAATAATAAAATATGAAAAACAATTATGCATAATCTTGAGAAATATCCAGAACCTTATTTCTGAATTTTAAAAGCCATGTGAACATAATTAATTATGAAGAGAAAGAGGAATTAATAAGATTTGACTATAGACACTAACATGTCAGATTTAAATAAAAATAACCCAACATTATCTTGAGCTAAAAATTTTACCTTATCCTCTGAATGGATATACCAATTAGGGGTGGGCATTCGGTTTGTTCGGTTTTTATAGTTCGGTTTTTGGGAACTGGTAACCGAACCGAACCAAACTAAATTTGAGAACCGAACCGAATCGAAATAACCAAAACATTTCTGTTCGGTTATTTCAGTTTACCAAAAAACCGACTTAACATCCACATCACAGATTCACTCATTCACACTTCATCACATACCGCAAAACCGACCAAAGCAAGCATCCACATCACAGATTCACAGGTTTGCATAGAAGAATCAAGAAAAAGGGAGGGTTTTACAGCATCGGGACTCTAGCAAGGCAGGCGAGGTGGCGGAAGTCGAGGTAGGCCAGAGGTCCAGCCCGCCCTGACACGGCAACAGATGAGGTGGTGGTGAAGAAGGCGGAGGAGCCCACGCGGTGGCTTAAGGACCACGGCGGCTTGAGGAGGAGGAAGGGCAGAGGTCGGCGAGGCAGTTAGGGCGGAGGCCATGGTGTAGAGGGAGGAGGCGTCGGGGCGGTGGTCGCGGCGCCGAGGGAGCCAGGGGCCCAGGGAGAAGCGTCGAGGCGGAGAAGGCCAGGAGGGTTTGGGGATCGAAGTGCCGAACTGCCGATCCGATCGGGGAAGACGGCTCCTATGGGGAAATGGGAATGGGGAATTGGGGATTAGGTTTAGGCGTTTAGCCGTCTTCGGTTCTGGTGGGTGCCGTTCGGGGGAAGTGGGCGCTTGGGCGGAGACACGGAGTAATGGGCCGAAGCCGAAGTGGGCAGTGCCGCGGTTGGCAGACGGATTCAGTTTTCGGTTTAATCGGTTATCAAAATCCGAAAACCGAACCGACAACCGAAAACCGAACAACAGCAAAATAAAAACTAAATCGAAAACCAAAAATCAAAAGAACCGATTTTTTTGGTTAAATCGGTTTGGTTCAGTTCGGTTTTTGGGTTTCGGTTTAAAAATGCCCACCCCTAATACCAATCAACAGTAAAAATATCAAAAATAAATAATCAAGTTTTATGTATTTAAAAATTTAAAAATAGAAAGGCTGAAAATCTAAAAGATGCAATGTCAGAATTTTTATAAATTAAATACAAAAGTTATTAATTTGAAATTATTACAAAAGAATATCATAGCCATATGGAACCTCTACAAAAAGGTTCAAAATTTTGTGCTAGAATATCAATCCTAAAATAAATTAAAAATAGAAAACGAAAAATTGAGCATAGTACCTTGTCAGAATTAATACAAAATCCACACGTATTATTTTGACCTGAAAATTTTACAGGATAATTAATATTATCTAAAATTCATTAAGAAAATTATCATAATTTTACTAACACATTTAATAGTTCATTCAATGAACCTAATCCAGTTCAGCTTGTAGTAAAATTTTGAGTTCACCTCTCATTACACTGGCAAATGGGTCCTGGCCACTATTCAGGCCAACCCGTCAGCCTCGGCTCTCCTCCTTCTTCCTCCTCGCACCGGCGCCCTGAAGCCGAGTTCTTCGCCGTTATAGCTCACGTCACCCCTATGTTTTCACGCCACCCGAGGTTCCAGCGACGTCACAGCTCTGCCACGCTTTAGCCTCCACTGCATTTCGCGCTTCTCCAGCCATACCGCATTCTGTTCAGCCACCGCAAAACTCCCGATGAGTTCACACTCGGACCGAGCTCGTCTACACCATTTCACTAGCTATAAAAGCCACTCCAGTGTGCCTTAGCTCACACACCACCTTCTCCTCACTCTCCACTTCTACTTCTCGGCCGAGAGGCCACCAATCTTCCCCATTTTCGCCATTACCGTAGAAGCCAGAGCTTAGAACAACGCAAAAATCTATCAGTGCACTTCTTCGTTTTCAAATTGCTTTGGTCGATAACATCTTAGCCCTCTGTTGATCAAAAACCCTCAACTTATTCCAGGATTCCTAGCACAAAAATTCTATCGCTCCCGCGTCCTTCTTCCCAGAATCGGTGCCCAGTGGTGAGCTAGCCCAGCTGACCTCTATAGCCATTGACAGGTAAAATGGAACCATAAGGACTGTTTAATGCTTATTTAGCCCTTGTCTGGTGAAAATGCGGCCTGTGAGAGCTTCGTCGCCGCTTGACCATGGTGCCGCCATGCTGCCATGGTGGTGGAGCACTTCAGCTACCGCCGGCGACAAAAGAACCCACCTATAGGTGTGTCTTGACATTCTGGTACTATCTATGATGTCGTATAGGGACCACCGCGACCGTAGCGTCACCGGCGACAAGCCCTAGCTCGCGCTGTGTCTCGACTCTATGACACGCGGGCTCGAAATGTCAGTCTCACACCACACGCGTCGCTTGAGCCACTGACATGTGGAGCCACAGCGTCAGCCGGTGCAGCTGAGTTTAAAATAAAACCATGAAAATGAAAGACGCTCTCGCAATTATGAAAGCGTATTTCCGAATTTCTGACTCATTTTCTTAACCGAGCTACTTTAATTTCTTATAAATTTTGCATCTTCGATCCGAATAAGATGAAATAAAATTTTAAATTCATGTAAAATCAAGTGCCTTCAGAATATGCAAAAAACATTTAGAAATTAAACACTATGTAATTTTGAAATTTAAATTTAAAGAGAAGGGTAGAAATATGCACAATACAAAATTTTTGCAAATAAGCTCTGAATTGAATGAAACTAATTTTATTGGGATCCTTAAGCCATAATCAACCCAAATATGTAAAAATATTTGAATTTCAACTTGTTTTAAATCTTTTTCTAATAAGGGTTAGATTCAATGCGCTAAATGTTCAAATATGCATAACTTGTTTAAAAGAGCCCTAAGTTGAATCAAAAAAATTTCTATATGTTAATATGACAGTAAGCTACTTGAATATGCAAAAATAATTAAGAATTGGACTTAATTTGAACTTGTTTCATAAATAGATCATATCCTAAGTGTAAAAGATAATATATATATATATATATATATATATATATATATATATATATATATATATATATATTTGATTGAGAATATACTTTACATTGCTTTTGTTAAATTATTATGCATGCGCGTACTTTCTATAAAAATGTATAATGGGATACTGGTAGTTATACCTAACCACTCATAGAACTTCCTTACTAAATACAGAATTGTGAACTTTGATAACCCTAGATTAAGGATAGATAATACATAATGTCAACATGGGTATACACAACTACTTAACAACCATGCTTAGTCATGCTTAGTATAGAACCTAGTTGCTATTTATAATTTAACAAGGTTGGGTATGATTAAAAAGGTTGGATATGACATTAAAGGCTGTTGATATTATAGTAAAAACAAAAAAATAAAACTATGATTTTGACACGGGCAAATATCGGCAATAGCCAGATGTGCGAGAGTTGGACTTGCATGTAGTGTAGGGGGAGATTTCCTGTCCGAGTCAGTGTAAGGATCGAACTATTGGGTTATTTTCAAACTAAGAAAACCGTACAACTACAAGTGCTGGTATGGGACAACCTTAACCTATTAAGTTATCTAGAATTAACTCTGCACATTGGAAGAATGGAGTAGTACGGGCTTTCCGTGTAGGTTTGCTCATAAGGGGTTTCCACACCAAGGAGTGGGAAAATGTATACCGATACAACGGTGCACGCCTTACTACGGTGTACGTTATCGAGGTGATAACTGATTATTGCTTTCCATCCATCATTTTAATTACTAGTGATATCGGGATCTTTTAGTTTTTTTAAATAATCAATTATATTGCATGTGCACCGATCAAAACTCTTTCGACTAAGATCCAACTAGTATAGTCCCTGTCTTCCGGTTTCCTTTTTCCAGCACGTAATATATGATCTTTTCCTTTTCTAGAACGTTTGTTTCCTTTTCCTTAATTCAGGATATTTGTTTCCTTTTCCTTGAGATGATCTTTGGAGGTAGGGGAGATCTGTTGTGGGCCACAGGATGAGTTAGACACATTAAACAATGGCCATCGGATGTGGGTGAGTAAAGCTGAGGAAAGATCTGAGAGGTTAATTTTGATGGAGGCAAGTTTCTGGGGACGTTTGGCTGGGTGCATGAAGGTTGGGCCATCTCTAGTGGGATGCATTATTTGGGGTGGACGTAGAAAAGAATGCTTAGGTGCATTATAAAGGGGTATAGATGTACATATGATCCAATGAATTATGAAGCTATGGAAATACTTGAATACTCTAGTAAAAAAATAGAAGTATAGATTTTGAAGAACACTAAATGCTACTCTCTCGGTTTAGAAATATAAGGCATGTAGTTTGAATGGTCTTGTTTAGAAATATAAGGCTTGCATATACATTTTAATGAGGATATCTCTAATTATTCTCTCTCAACCAAATGCATTTATTTAGTACCACCCACACAAAGGGTTACCTCTCATTTTCCAACACAATTAAATGGTGTATCTAAGTCATTTTCTCTCATATATTTCTCAATTAATTTCTCCGTAAACTTAATCCTTCTGTATAGTCAAAATGCGCCTTATATTTCCGAATAGAGGGAGTAATTTACAGCAACCTATATTACTCGACTAACAATTGATACTGATGCAAGACTTGTACAATTTGGGTTTTCTAAGAACATAGAAGAACTAATTTTAAGTCGCATTTCGCTTCAATTCATTTTTATGACGAGGAATTAATACTACCAACTACTAATAAGCGACGCATTCTCACAACATACTTGTTTTTATTCTATCCTTATTGACGGAGTACTTAACACACGCATGCATCTTATGCCTTCGAAATCTTGTAACATGTGTATGTAGCTTTAGGTTGCTCAAGTAAAGGGGCCTTCAAGACGTACGTAGCCCTCGAACGAAAGCAAAGACATATAACATAACACATGCAAGGTTGCAAAGCCTTCCATGAAGATTTCTACTGGTATTAGCAGACAGGGGAGTCATCTAAGGGGTGTTTGGGACAGCTCCAGCTCCACCAAAATCCGTGGAGTTGGTGGAGCAGGGTATTCCTAGCTCCAGAAATTTATGGAGCTGGAGCTGTGACTACATTAAGAGTGTTTAGATGTGTCATCTTGTTTACATTTTAGACTAAAAATATAAACTTAATTCACTTTATTTTAGCCTACAAACTCCAGCTCTGAAGTGGAGTTGGGATCTGGAGCTATACCAAACAGGGCCTAAATAGAGGGAAAATAATTAGACAAGTGGTAATCTCTTCATTAAATGCATGCATGATATAGACAAGTCAACAAACTCTTTTTAGTTTTTTTTGTCTCCACTTGACCTCCTTACAACTCCACACCACCAAGGTGCTATTAAGATAAGAAACACTGCATGGCCTCAAGCACTATAAATACCCATGTAATCTTTCACTCATCAATATTCGTCGCAATTTACACACTAGTAACAGCCTCACAATGGCAGGCACAAAACTTGTAGCTCTCGGCTTCATTGTCCTCCTGAGCATCGGATTAGCCAATGCTGCAAGAGTGGCTAGATACTCGAGTTCGCAAGGAGCGGGCACGGGAGGGGGGGAAGGTGGTGGATATGCGAGTGGCGGTGGCTCAGGTTCTGGGAGTGGAACCGGGTCTGGTGAGAGTGGTAGTAATGGTGCCCATGCAAGTGGTGGAGGTGGAGGCGGAGGTGGTGGCGGTAGTCAATCGGAGAGTCGGGTCAGTAGTGGATCTGGTTCGGGCTCAGGCTCTAGTCGGTATAGCCAAGGATCATATTCGATTATGGTGGATCTTCTAGCGCTGGTGGTGCTGGTGGTGGCGGTGGTGGTGGACAAGGTGGAGGTTATTACGGATCTAGTGGTCATGGAGTGCAGTAGTGGCACCGCTATGGCTCTGGCTCAAGTAATGGTAATACATATTGGAATGGGCCAGTTATGCAAATCACGAATCTTTGGTGGCAGCGGTGGTGGCAACGGCCAAGGCTCATATGGTGGGAGTGGTGGTGGTGGAGGTCTTTGGATCTGGATGCGGCAATGCCAACCCTAATTTCCTTCATCTCATCAATCTAAAGGTGGAGCCTAACCTACTATGTGTCGTGCCGATGTTGTAGAATTTATTTCCATTTGTTTGTTGCTCGTTTTATGCATTCGGTAGAAACAAATAAGGGGCTCTACTCGTTTAGTGAAAGTAGTAGTGTAACTGATGAGGATACTATGTGACTGTGTCTGTTGAGAATGTAATGTGTCAATTAGTCGATGCATATCAAGTTATCAATGTTTCTTAAATAATCTAATTGTGACTGGCTAATAAGAATTGCAGTGATGTTGTGTGTTCTATGTCTACATATACTAATATAATATATATAGAGAGGAGATATATTGATCTCTAATGAACCCAATGTTGCTGTGGGATAGACCAACGAAGTCGGTCCTCATGGCCTAATTTATCAATTTTTCGCATAGCTGCACAGTGGCGAAACCAGAAAAAAAATAGAGGATAAACTCAAAGAATTAGACTAAATTAAGATAAACATATTAAATAGCGTGTGTTATATTTTTATAGGTTCGAGGTTACTAATAATACTTTATTAATTGAGGAATAGTTGTACAACTTTAAACTTGTCAAACTTTTATAAATCTATGAACAAGTTAACACTAATCAATCAAACAAATTAGCTATTATCTCTATTCAACTCATTTACACCGTTACAATTGACAAAAAAATCATAAATCGAAGAGATACCCACATTGTCTATTTGTTGTTTTGGTGACCTACTTGGTGGCGGGCACTCGTTGACTCACGCTGTGCTGCCTTCCTTGTCCGCTCACTATTGACACGGTGGGTTGCCCATCATCACACACCTGCGCCCTCGCTGGCTCCCCGGCATCCACTCTCCGTGACGCGCATCAAGCGACCTTGACTCGGCAGGCTGCCATATTCTCGTGAAGGAGAGACGTTGAGTCACGCCCTCTCTCTCGCTCTATGGCCTTTGCGCCCGTCTAGGGATCGAGTCTAGTTATGCAAGCAGCAAGTGAAGTCACCAATTGCTAAATTAGGCATCCAATAAGTAACGGCCCATCAAGTCACATGGCACATGAGATAGCTCATCTACATATCGAAGCTTCTTCTTCATCTAGCCATGCCCTAGTACATGTGCATTCACTATCGCTATGTCAAAAATTAAACACCGATGCTAAATACGTACTTAAGGTCCAGCGGCTGGGGGGGCTCTAGCCTAAAGGAGCCCCCCGCAGGCTACACCCATACACTCGCATATGGAAAATTAAATAGTAGCAAATTGTAATGTACTCGCTCTATTTTGCAATATAAGTCCCATGACCTTATCATGATGTAAATAAACTAAGGAAGAACCTAATCTAAGTAAACAGTGAATCCTATTGATTGTACTATACATACACTGATATACCCGATTAAATGCCATCATACAGCAACGCTATTATCTTTTACAAAATTAAATGCCATCTGTCAGCGTCTTCTATAATGGGTAGGTGATGGAGACCCTTTCACACCCAACGATCCCGTACATGGTCCGAAAAACTGTCACAGCCTTTGGAGGCGCAGTAGAGGCCCCATCGTGCGGATCGACCGCCGTGATGGTGTATCGGCTCTGAGACCTTTTACTAAGCACTCTTGGACCGCGCTTCTTTCCTTCCACGTTGGACGCATCATCAGATCCATTTGACGGCAAGGATTGAGGGGATGCCATCTTGTACGATGCAACGTTAAAAGTAGGTAAGTTAAGAGATGCTAAACTATCAATTAAGAGTAGGTAAGTTTAAATGAATTATAAGAGAAGCTAAACAATTCATTGATTCAATAAGGCCTTAAACCCTTACCACCTTAACGTGAACAATAAGAATTGACAACAATATTCATTTTTATTAAAGTCCTAAATGACAAATTAAATTCAGAACAGCATGTATCCAAATATTATACGAATGACATACCAACTGAATCAGTGAACCAATCAGCAAGCTAACCGAACAAGAAATTACTAGTAGATTATAGACAATAATCACAAATATGCAAAACATATTCAGACTTTCAGACAGTGCATGAATCAAGACTTGTAAAGCATGTAAGTCTATCAGTTCAAGGTCTTATTCACTGAATAAATTATCAATATCATTATATACCCTAGTATCATCACAGAGCAATCTCAAACCCACATCCAGCAAAGTGAAGTATACTTACAATCGAACAAAGACGGGGAGGAGGAGGTCACGGGGGCGTGTAGAGGTGAGCCTCAACTAGCGCCGCCGAGGAGGAGTGCACGGAAGGAGGTGGCCGTCGAGAGGAGGGCACGGGAAGGAGGAGGCCGCCGAGGGGTAGGCGCGCGGGTCGAATCGCAGCCAAGTGGCGGCGCGCCGCTGAGTGGGAGGAACAAGGGAGGGAGGAGGCGCACCACCGAGGGTGTGGCGCTACCGAGGGGGAGGCACGGAGAGGAGGAGGCGCCACCGAGGGGAGGGCACGGGGAGGAGGAGGCGCCATCGAGGGAGGAGAGCCTAGCTAGGTTTTCAACTTGCAAGCGAGGTAATTTGGGACTTAACGTGGCAAGGGCATGGCGCGCGCACACGGTAGGGGCCATAAGCGGTGGTGTGAGCCATCCCAGATAGGTTACAGGATTGAACCGTTTGGGAAAAATGGTCATCCCAAAGCTGTACAGCGTTGAACCTACTGGGATGAATTTATCCCAAACGGTTCAATCCCACAACCGTCTGGGATGAGCTATTTTCTTAATTTAATTATAATACATACATCTCATTTAATATAATATATACAACTATTTAATTTTAATCAATACATCTCATGACAACTCCACTTACTTATTCTTTTGTGCAAAAATTAGCCCTTCGTGATGATCAACACGTCTGTAGCTGGCTTCCTCAGGTTGGTATTCCTGGGTTGTGACGCCGATACCAATAGGAGGCAACTCGTCAAACTGATTGTATTCTTCTTCATCTACCACATTGTCGACTCCGACAATCCTCCTTTTTCCCTGAAGAACAACGTGGCGTTGCTTGTTGGACGGGTCGGTTATGTAGAAGACTTGAACAACTTGATTAGCGAGAACAAATGGTTCGTCTTGGTATCTGACACGTTCAAGATCCACGGTTGTTACTCAGTACTTGTCAACCTTCACGTCTTTGCGAGTTAACCCAGCGGCACGAAATAAGGGGATCTTGAAAATGCGTGGTCGAGCTCCCAAATTTCTTCAATGAACCCATATCTGAGCTCCTCGTTGATCCAACAGTATTCAGAGCATCAGTGCAAACACCGCTGTTCTGGTTTGTGCTCTTCATGTCTTGATCTCTCATGTAAAATGTGTATCCATTTAAGTCGTATCCTTTCCATGTTACGACCATAAATACTGGCTCTTATGCCAACCATGTCAGCGTATCACCTGATGAGCTTCCAGTGATGGGTTGTTGCTCCTTGAACCATCTGTTGAACTAAAGGTTATCTGCCTGATGATCCAGTACTCTGGCCGCGTCGGATTCTCTTACCTTAGCCAGTTCTTTTGATCATCGATATACGAGGCCACAACCGCCATGTGTTGCAAAACCGTGAAATGGGTTTGGCGCCGCATATCTGGATCGAGCGTGATTGCTTTCCTTCCTATGGTCCCGATGCCCTAGAGCCTCCCCTCATGGCGGGATCGAGGCACACCTATCGGTTCGAACTGAGCCATGTAGTCCACGTAGAATTCGACGACCTCTTCCATTGCATAACCTTCAATAATACTACCCTTCGGTCGAGATCGATTCTGTACGTACGACTTGAGAACTCCCATGTACCTCTTGAAAGGGTACATGCTACGTAGGAACATAGGCTCTCACATCTTTATCTCCCTCACAAGGTGAACAATGAGATGGACCATGATATCAAAAAATGACGGAGGGAAATACATCTCAAGATTACATAGAGTCATTACCACCTTGGCCTGCAGAGCATCTAGTCCTTCGGGATCGATGATCTTCTGAGCAATTGTGTTAAAAAATAACAAGGCCTTGTAATTGTCTCTTGGACCTTGGTCGGTAAAATACTTCTAATTGCCACAGGGAGCATCTGTGTCATAAGCACATGGCAATCATGGGACTTTATGCCAGTTAAACTCAAATCTTGCATCGAAACAAGTCTCTTCAAGTTGGACGAGTAACCGGACGAAACTTTCACACCATGCAAGCACTAGCATAGTTCGGTTCTCTCGGCCTTGGGCCAGTGTAACAAGCGAGTTCACAGTATGTTCGCCTTTATCGGTCTCCTTGGTGCTAACTCAGTCGATGCCCATATCGATCAAGTCAAGCTGTGCGTTTATATAGTCCTTTGTTTTGCCCTTAATATTCAGTAAGAGAACAATCAAGCTATCACAGATATTCTTCTCTACGTGCATCACGTCGATGTAGTGCCGAACTTCTAGGTGCTCCCAATAAGTAGGTCCCAAAATATTGATCGCTTCTTCCACATGCTCTTATCACGGTCCTCGATTTACATCCCTTTCCAAGCGCAACATCCAAGTTATTAACCATATCATGAATGTATGTCCCGCTTAAAGACGTTGGAGCTAAACCATCTTCGGTCGTACTGTCGAATTGTTTCTTTATCTTGCGGTATGGGTGATTCCTCCGAAGGAACCTACAGACGCATGCATGCACCGCGTTTTTGCAAATGATTGACACCACACTTTCGGTATCATCCAAGCAGTGAGTACATGCTTTGGCTCCTTTTGTACTCTGCCCCGATAGGTTAGTAAGGGTAGGATAATCATTTATGGTGTAGAACAACATGCAGCGCAAAGTGAAGTACTCTCGTTTGTGAGTATCCCATACCTGCACCCCAAGAGCCCACAACATGTTCAGATCTTCCACCAATGGTGCTAGATACGCATCAATATCGTTTCCAGGTTGCTTAGGGTCTTGGCTGAGCATAAACATCAATATATACTTTCACTTCATACACAACCAAGGAGGAAGGTTGTACACATAAAGATTCACTGGCCAAGTGCTATGCCGGCTACTCATGTTGCCGAAAGGATTCATTCCATCCGTGCTCAATCCGAACCTGATGTTCCTCGAATTCGCTGTGAATTCTTCAAACCCCCTATCGATGTTTCTCCACTGTGTGGAATCAGCAGGATGCCTAATCATTCCATCGTTCTTACGCTCATCCGACTGCCACCGAAGTAATTTTGTCTCTTTTGGATTCACGAAAAAACGCTTCAAACGGGGAATTATAGGTAGATACCATGCCACCTTAGAGGAGGTCCTTTGTTCAACTCCATGCACTCGACGTCATCATCCGATCTATCTTTACGCTTGTACCGGGATGCGTTGCACACTGGACATACATGCAAGCTTGCGTACTCTTTGCGGTAGAGGATACAGTCGTTCGGACAGGCATGTATTCTTTCTACTTCCATTCCCAAGGGACAAAGAACCTTTTTGGCTTTGTAGGTGGTTGTTGACAACTCGTTTCCCCCCGAAAGTATATCCGCTAACATACCTAATAGCGCCGTGAAACTCTTGTCGGACCAACTGTTGCTTGCCTTTAATTTCAGCAGTTCCAGCACATATGACAACCTTGTGTATTTGGACTTGCAAACCGGGAACAAAGGTTTCTCCGAGTCGTCCATCAAGCCTCGGAATTTTACATACTCCCTCTTATCACGGCTCCCTTAGGCATCTCGTAGCATCTGATCCAGATTGTCATCGTGGAATTTATCCTCATCGAAAGCACAATCCATATCATCTGGAGTATTGTTCACGTCGTTGATGATATCCAGAGTATCGTTGTCTTCATCGACGATGGTAGTACTACTTGGTCCCTGCGTAATCTGCTCTTCACTGTGACTGGTCCAACATGTATACCCCCTTTTGAAACCTCGTAGAATCAAGTGTGCTTCGATCTGCACTGAGTTTGGAAATATCATAAGATTATCGTAGTCAATTCATGGACAAGGCATAAATTTCACCCCCTTATTCAATTTATCTTCCTCTGTAGCTCTTCTAAAAGTGGAGACACCATTAATGTACTCTGCGCTCACACGGTTCTCAGTGTACATCCAGCTTCGGTCCATCTACGCTACATATGTAACAATATGTGTTAAAGGATGAATTAAGTACGCTAGGAGTGCACATGCGCACATATGCTACATGTAGGCTACATTTCAACTTGCCGATTAACTTATATAGCTCATAACATTAAAAAATAACGAATGGATATATAGCTCTACAACCAAGCTAGATCCAGTAATTAACCAACTTCATTTCCCTCTTTACCAAGATAGATCTGACATATATTGCAAATTTCAACCATTTACTACTTTACATAACACAGAACAAATGGATCTACACCTAGATGTAGAACCAGCGTCATTTCCATCTTTTACCAAGATGCGTAGATCTAAAATATAATGCTATTTTGAAGCAATTACTAACCTTAGATGACCTAGAGAGCAAGGATCTACAATTACACCTCCAAATCTAAGGTCTCTTTCATCGATCGCCTCTCAATTATGGCCACCACAAAAATATCTCTGAAACCCTAAATATCTGAGAGGAGGTCGCGAGGCTCTGCTTCATATTAATGAAGGTAGATCATCACAGACGGTTTGTAGATAAAACCATCTGTGTTATTGCCCTTATCACGGATGGTTTTATCCATAAACCGTCTTTGATATATTCACAGATGGTTTGTAGATAAAATCATCTAAGATGAGTCATCATAGACAGTCTTATCCACAAACCGTCTGCGATGTGCTTCTTCCCAAGACAGGGCCGCGCGTGCCTCGTCTTCCCCAAATCCTTCCATCTTCCGAGGAATAGACTTCCCGTCGCTTCGTTTCGTCCCAAAGCCTCATCTTCCTGTCGCTTCGTTTCCGAGCACTATATATATGGTACTGTTGGAGTCCAATGTACTCGATCGATCGCATTCCTCAGAGATCATCGCCATGAGCAGCTCATCAAACAATTCCACCCTGGCCTCCTCTGTTGGATCCGCCACCACACCGCCTCCGTCGCCACCCCCACCGTTGACTTCCCCTCCGTCGCCACCCCCACCGTCGACTTCCCCTCCGTCATCACCGCCACCGTCGACTTTACCTCCTCGGCCCCTACGGCAATGGCTGCGGCGCCATATCCATGAATCTGTCGGCCGCGGCTTATCGTCGACGGTCCCCTCCGCTGTCACACCACTCCGTCCGCCTCAAGCGTCGGAAAGAAGCGTCTGGCGTCGCCAATACTGATCTCCTCCTCCGACGACGATAGCTACGACTCGTCGGAGGGCTACCGTGATGGCTGGGATCTGGAGGATGACCCAGACAGAGCGGGTTATAGCAAGGACCCCGACGGCCGTACCGATGATGACTCCGACATCGACAACTCCAGCGATGACGAGGAGACCGACTAGGGCGTAGCTAGTAGCTAGCTAGGGATCCAAATTTTTGTACATATGTGATAGATGCATGCATGCAAGCTAGTTTGTTCTTATATATATATATATGTGAAATTAATGCATGTTATTTCTTCAACCGTTCGTTCATTTAAATTATAGAGTTTATCATCAGAGACGGTTTGTACATAAAACCGACTGTGATATTTCCCCATTCACAGACGGTTTTATAAACAAACCGTCTGAGATGACACAGCTAATATCGCAGACGGTTTGTGGATAAAATCGTTTGTGATGTAGCACTAATCACAGACGGTTTTATCCACAAACCGTCTGTGATATTAGCTGATATCTCAGACGGTTTGTTTATAAAACCATCAACATCATCGACGGTTTTGATCACAAGCCGTGCGTGATGTCTTGAAGTATCTTCCTGACGGTTTTCTTAAAAAACAGTCAGTGATGACGTGTCTAATATAACCTCTTTTGTAGTAGTGGCATACATTGATACATATAAGAAGGGATACAAATTTCACTGAAATTCGGCGAATTTTTGCCAAAATTTTGGTTTTCAGGCCACCATGAAATCCAAACCACCGGGCCGGATATTTTTTTGAAATTGCTACAAGAAACGAAATTTTGCTTTTTCGGTGAAATTTCATGATTTTTCACGGTTTTCAAACTTTTAGGGCTGGATTTGGTCCAATAACCTTTAAGAAAGTCATCTTATATGAAAATTTGTTGAAAAACCGAATTTTGAGATATTATAAAATTTTGGAAAACACTATTAGATTTTTATAAAATTTTAAAATCTTGATAATGATCTAAAAATTTATGGTACTATCATTTTTAGTATAGTATCATACATAATTTTTTTAAATAATTTAACTTCATTTGTTATCTTTAAAAAATCAAAAGCGAATGAATATAATTGGAACGATGCGTTGTTAGAATTTTATAAATTTTCTCGAGTGTGATAATGATCTAAAATTCTTATTAGAGATTAAGAATTGACTCATTACCATTATATAAAAGTTTAAAAAAATTTAAACTTTTTTGTTTGGTCACATTGAACTTCATGTTTTATATTATATTTCAAAACTCAAAAAGAGAAAGAACATAAATGGTACTATGCTTGTAAGAAGTTTATAAATTCACTGGAGTGCGACCATGATTAAAAAAATTTATGAGATCTTAAGCATTTCCTTATCACCCTTCGTAAAAATTTTCAAATATTTTAAACCTTTTTTTATTGTTAAAGCAAATCTATGTGTTGATTAGCAGGCTTTTATCAGGATGTAGCACTTTCAGAATTTTAAAAATTATTTAGGCATGATAATCATCTAAAGACTTTATAAAAACATTATTTTTATATCATGACCATTCAAAAAAAATTTAAAAATTTTCTAACATGGTTTGAACCATTTTTCATTTTTTCAAATTTGCCGGTAAGCCTTTTAACATGATAGTAGCACTTTTTGAATTTTTAAACATTTATGATGTTTGATAATCATTTGAAATTTTTATGAGAAAATTAGTGATGCATCATAACCATTCACAAAAAATTTCAAAATTGTCTAACGTGGTTTGGACCATTTTTCATTCGGTTCAAACTTGTCGGTCAGCGTTTTAACACGACAGTAGCAATGTTCGAATTTTTAAAAATTCCTTAGACTTGATAATCATCTGCAATTTTTATGGGAACATAAATTATATGTCAGGAACCTCCACAAAACATTTTAAAATTTTTAGACATCGTTTGAATCATTTTTTGTTCAGTTGAAATTTGCCGAAAGTTTGGCAATTTCGCCCGAAATTTCGGATATTTCACCCAAAATTCGGTTCAAAAATTCCAGATTTGAATTTTGCTTTTGGAATTTTGTCCTGATTTTGTCCGAAATAACGAGATTTCGCCAAAATTTGTATTTCGGTCATCGGCGAAATTTTATCCAAAACGAAATTTGAATCCATGCGTATAAGTATATAACGTACGTACTCGGTAATAAGCAGTATACCAGTGTACAAGCTGTAGTACTGCGATAGCTAGGCCGGCCCGTGGTTCTTGACTTGACATGATAATATAATCTAGTGTATTACTAGAACAAACAAGTTGCTTTAATTAGGATCTGGGCATTGCTTGCCAATTGAGAGCCTGATCATACGGAGCTTAACTTTCTACAATCAATAGTTGATACTTGAGTTCCACACCAATATTTTCTGCTGCAAATACTACTATATTGAAGTGTACTTGATCTTGTTAGTTTTGTCGCTTATCCTAATATCTCGGCATGCTTCGGATTCTTCAGTCCTTGTGTGGCCGAGTTGCCATTTGCTGCCTACGCCCATGCATATATGCCAAACTTCGAGGTCCCCTCTGCAATGTCAACCACTGTAATTATTCTGTTGATCAGTGGATACTTGTTTTGTTTTCTAAATTAACGTGTAAATAAGAGTTAAACGTGGTCGTCGTTTTACTTCAATGTTATCGAGATGCTAGTTGATCATTAGTGTCCCTTGTTGAATGAATTACTAATGATGTCGTGATTTTTTAGTTGTTCATTGATGTTTGATGAGTGTAGTCAGATGCATGTGCACCAATCTAATTCTTTCCATGAAGATATATGCAATCTATAGGTGATCGAATTAAGTTAAAGGAAGTACTTAATGTTCTCATCAACAAAGCAAACAAATTTTAACAGATAATAAGCGTCTGATTTACAATTGTTAGAGTTAATTAATCCTGTAACAAGAGAGGAGTCCAAACTGAAATAGGAAAGAAAAGAGTTTGATCTTGATTTAGTTTTGAATGCGTTTACGATTCTTGAACTGCAGTTAAGAATATAAATTCCTAGGTAGTCCTGAAATTTATAAGCAAGTGAGCAAGAGAACGACAAAATGTGCTAGTTGTGTTGTACCATAAATATTGTTCTCTATGTGCAATTGTATTTTTCCTTGTGTCCATGTGTTTATAATCCAGGGCTAAAACCAACAACAATTACCTATTGTTGACTACAGCAGTAATATGTAAAGCTTGTGCAAATTAGTTTTTAAGAACATAGAAGAACTACTTTTAGTCACATATTCTAACTTCAATCGTTGTTATGACGAAAGGTTAATACAAACTAAGTGGCCCATACTCACAATGTTCTTATTTTTATTCTATATACTTGGTTGAAATGATTGAGGTAACACATGCATGCATCTTTATATGTGAGCTAGCTTATGAGTTGGCACGACAACGTAGAATAGGCTATCTTGGGCCTAATGATCCGGGCATGAGGAAGAAGCCTAGCATGAAGGTCAGCGACTCACGCAGCATGACCGTCATGGATGCACCCAGTAGCATGAACGTCACCCCTATCGCCAACATCTGAGAGAGACGGACAAAACAGGAGAGAGAGAGCTAAGAGAGATTGAGAAACGGTGCAAGAAGCTGCTCTCTCTCGCTCGTCTCTCTCAATCTCTCTCAGCTCTCTCTCTCACCAGTCTCTCTCAATCTCTCTCGTCTGTCACGCTCACTCTCTTTCTCGCCCATTCTCCCCTCTCTCGTCCGTATTAAGCACATCCTTCTCGCTCTATGTAACTGTTCGATAATAAATAAACTTTAGTTCTTTTCTCATAATATTTGCATTCACTGCCTTAATTCTATGTATCTCCGGCTCTTTTCCTCTCGTTGAAATAGTGCAAATGGGTCGGGTCCGAGCCGCAAGACGGAAAGCGAGCACGGCGCAAATGGGCCGTACTGGCTCGCGAAGGCGAGCCGGGCACGCCCGGCACGGCGAGCACGACGGGTCGTCGCGCCCGCACAGTTCAGCATCGGCACGATGGACCCGTGCGGGCCGACCGCCCCGGCACGACGCCACCTCTACTTGTAAGCTAGCTAACTTTAGGTTACGCAAGTGAAGGGCCTTCAAGATAATCTTACGACGAAATACCATATTTTTTAGAGGGTAGAGAGTACGTAGAGACAATTGGCTTGTGATGACATCCCCCACTCTAGGGTAAATCTGAAGCAATAAGGGTTCTTGTTAGTTGTCTCACTTATCCCAATCTCCGCATGCATCGGGTTCTTACTTTCTGGTCTCTGCGTGGCTGGGCTGGCACTTGCTACGTCAATGCATACATGCCAAAGTCAAATACGAAAACTTTGAAGTCGCCTCTGCAATGTCAACTACTAGAATTGTTTTGTTGAGCAGTGGATGCTTGTTTTGATTTCTAAACGCATGCAGTTAACATGGGTCGTCGTTTACTGCACTGTTATGAACTAGTAATTAAGCATTATTTTTCTCATTTGATCTCTTGATGCTTTAGTTGTCACCTCGCTGCCAGGTCAGCTGTTCATGACTTAGATGAGTATAGTCAATTGGACGTGCCCCGATCGAACCTTTTCGACGAAACTTCAATGTACACGTGATCCAATTAAGTCAAGGAAAGCACTTCAATGCAAACTTCAAAAGTACTAAGTACCTAGTGCTCCACTAATAACAGTGGCGTACCACAAAAATAGGGAGGGTGCTCACAGGAACAAGCTATGCAAAGTTTGTTTGTTCATCTTTTATGAATCTATAATAAATTTTATACAATATATGACAATATGATAAATTGAGACTATAGTAGAGAACATAATTATTTTTTGCTTCTATACGGTTACATTTTTACATTTTACAAACCAATGAATAATTAAAATTTTAAAAAAAGAGAGTCACCTTATGTCAGCCGACCTCACAGCTCTCGGCAGCTCAGCTGACATCCTCTCTCTCTCTTCATCCTCTCAACGACCGAGAGGTGAGAAGCCACGCCCTTCCCACACTGGCTTGCCTCTCCGTCACCTCGCTAGCTTGCCTCCTCTATTGCCGCTGAGGCCCGAGGGCCTGTTCATTGCTGACCCGTCCTCACCTTCTCTAGTTGATGTCTCTTTGCACGAGCCTCGAGGGGTCCCTTTGTCGCCACCTGCCCAGTCACCCCCTCCGTCGCTGGCTAGGAGTCTATGAGTCGTCCTCTCACCCGAGTCTATCCTAGTGAATGAGGGATTTGAGGAATAGGGACTGAGCTACTGAGGAATACGAATTAGGGATTGAGCTTGGTTCAAGTTAGACTTAAGTCTATCCTATTGAGTTGGTTTGGTGCAAACAGTAGCGGACGAACGCACCAGTTGTCCTTCTTCTAGTCTTTTTTAACCTCCGAGTCTCCGACCTAGACAATCACCTCCTTGCTACTTGTGCCACGCTACCACCGACAGCCGATGCTCCGCCGGGTCAGCACCAAAAGGAAGGCGACGACTAAGGGTGCGACAACTGACTACTAACAGTTAAGACTTGTACTATTTAGAATTCGTAAGAAAACAGAAAACTACTTTTAAGTCACACTTCACTTTTAAGATGCGTACTCATAACATACCTGCTTCTTGATTGAATGGAAGTACTAACACACAGACACACCCTTATGTCCTAGAGAGGTTGTAACTTGTCATTAGCTTTAGGTCACAGGGCCCTTGAACGAGAGCAAATATACATAAGGGCTAATATCTGCAACGTCGCAAAAGCCTTCCATGGTGATTGCTAATTAATTAGCAGGGGAGCATCTAAGAGAGGAAAAAGAAATAGACAAGTGGTACTTTCTCATTACTTGCATGATATAGTCAAGTCAACAAACTCCACTCAATTTGTTACTATATGCTATACAACCGTTTTATGGTGTAAAATCTAAGAAAATCATATTTACAAGTTTTTCAAAAAATCTCAAAAAATTATCATCTGTAGGGTAGGTGAGCTTCTACATCCGTGCAAAATTTGTAAATCAAACCCAATCGCATTTGATAGATATGAAATTGACAAAGCACTAAACAGTGAATAATCACTAGTCAGTCGAATTTGTCTTTTTCCTATCTTTCAGCTGTTATTGATTTTAGTCTTCAAATTTTACAGGGTTATATAATTGTTGAATATCTAAATATGGGGTACGTGTGCATGCCCAACTCGTAAAGACCAAACCGTATATGCTCAAGAAAGCATATAAAGACTCCGGATATCACAGGCCCCAATTCGGTGGGATGTGATATACATGGAAAAGATAGTACCATATTGGGAAGGACTCGATATTCTTTCCGTTATGAAGAAACCAACTCGAGTACGCCTGATATCTAAGGAAGTTTGGATACGCGGGGAAGGTCACGCGTCCAAAGACTTTCTATCCGCTACAATCTGGGATTCCAAGAAGACTACGACTCGGATAGGGGCAAGGCCACCTCTACTATAAAAGGACGGGGGTATGTGCCCTCAGGGGAAGAGGCCAGAAGATTTCGAAGCGCCAGGCATTTCATAGTCGCATAGCCAAGCATTGCTTTAGCCTGGGATTCATATTCTTTTTACTTAGGCTTGAGCATTCCGATCTGTACTTAAGATTCAATATACAAGCATCCACTATACAGAAGTAGGGTTTTACTCCCGAGGTCGAACTCGTCTACATCGTGTGTCATCGACCCTGTGCTTAACTATGCTCCACGAAGGTACCCAAAATATAAAGTTTATTGTCGATTTCTGACCCGGGAAAGTCAATTCAGGGTTTCATTCGGTGCTTCAGCGACAAGCGCACTCGATCCCCGACATCTCGGACGAGGCCGTCATTGTCACCTTCAAAAACGGTGTAAAGGACGGAGACCTGAAAGGAAAGTTGGCCACCCGCAAGATCCAGACTGTTATAGAGCTGATCGTGTTGGCCGACAAATACACCATACATGCCGAAGCTCGAGACACCGTTAATGACCCGAGGATGGATGATGACAAGCCCGAGTCATCCAAGCAGGGGTCGAAGAAGAATAAGAGGCGGGGGAGAAGCGTAAGGCGACTCCACCATAGCCGCAATCGAGGCATGGCGCAACATCGGCGACAACAAGGGACGAAGTCAAAGGGTGGTAAATCGCCGGTCCATCATTCGGACAAGCACGACTTGACGAGTGCGAGATGATCAACAGGAAACTCCAAGAGAAGCTCAAGGCCGCCCTTGCCGAGCGCGGGGTGGAGCTGCCCAAGGAGGATCCTCAGGACGACGAGCCCGAATACCGTGGGGCCGATCACAACTTAGCACACATCTTCGAAGAATCTGCCACGTATGAGTCCAAGCAGCAATACAAGGCAGTCGAAAGGGAGGTCAACCTGGCCGTGCCAGCTCTCTCCAAACACCTCAAGTGGTCGGAGGTGCCGATAACCTTCGATCAAGCGGATCATTCATCCGCAGTCCTCCACCCAGGCCGATACCCGGTGGTGGTCGAGCCCACCATCATCAACATTAAGTTCGCTCGAACCTTGATCGATGGCGGGAGCTCGTTAAACCTCATCTTTGCGAAAACACTGAAGAATATGGGAATTCCTCAGACTGAGATCAAGGCTGGGGCCGAGCCGTTCCACAACATCATGCCGCATTCCTCGTCGGTGCCCCTCGGCAAAATCCAGTTGCCAGTCACGTTCGGCACGCCAGAAAACTTCCATACCGAGAAGATCCTCTTCGACATTGCGGATTTCGAGATTGCCTACAACGTGATCTTATGACGCCCGACGCTGGCCAAGTTCATGGTGGTGGTACACTACGCGTACCAAACTGTCAAGATGCCGGCACCAAGAGGGGTCCTCACCATCAAGGGGGACCAGCGCACTGCTATCAGGTGTGACAAGAAGAGTCTAGAGATGGTCGAGGTCCCCGAAGGATCTGCGTCCGCCGTTGGTGGCGAGGCGCCCAAGCGCCAAAAGTCCAAGGAAACCGGTAAAGGTCGAGATGATGACGGCGAGGCAGGCAAAAAGACCGGGGAAGACGTCAAGACGGTGTCCCTAGATCCATCGGAACCCTCTAAGACGGTCAAGGTAGGCGTCGGCCTCGACCCCAAATAGGAACTTGAGCTCATCGCCTTTCTTCGGGCAAACCGTGACGTGTTTGCATGGCAACCGTCCGACATGCTCGGAGTCCCCAGAGAGATGATCGAGCATCAATTAGTCGGGAACCAAGTGCCGTGCCCGTGGAGCGTAAGCGGCGAGATATCTAAGACAGAATCAAGCCATCCAAGAAGAGTTCGGCAAACTCCTAAAGGCTGGCTTCATCCGGGAGGTTCGACACCCTATCGTTGTCAAGAAGTCTAACGGCAAGTAGAGGATGTGCGTCGACTACATAGGCCTCAACAAAGCTTGTCCAAAGGACCCTTTTCCTCTCCCCCGCATCGACCAAATAGTGGACTCCACAGCAGGTTGTGAACTGTTAAGTTTTCTGGGCGCCTACTGTGGTATCACCAGATTAGCATGTCTGCGAAGATGAGGAAAATCGCTTTTACCACTCCGTTCGAAGTATTTTGTTATGTCAAGATGCCTTTTGGTTTGAAATGTGCTGGAGCTACGTATCAACGTTGCATCCAAAATTGCTTGAAGGCCCAAATCGGGTGCAATGTCGAAGCGTACGTTGATGATATAGTAGTAAAGTCAAAAACCAGGAGCGCTTTGATCAACGACCTCGAGGAAACATTCGACAATCTCAGGGAGTGTCGGATGATGCTTAACCCCGAGAAGTGCATGTTCGGCGATCCGTCTAGAAAACTTCTTGGCTTCCTGGTGTCCAGTCGCGGCATCGAGGCCAACCCACGCAAAATTGAGGCCATTGATCAGATGCGTTCTCCGCAGACGTTAAGAGATGTACAGAAGCTCACGGGATGTATCGCAGCCCTTAGCTGATTCATCTCGCGGATGGGTGAGCGAGGACTACCTTTCTTCAAGCTACTCAAAAAGCAGGACGTCTTCGAGTGGCCCCAAGAAGCAGAAGAAGCTTTTCAAGATCTGAAAAGGTATCTATCGTCTCCATCTGTCCTGATTTCGCCTAACGAAAAAGAAGAGCTATTTTTGTACATTGCAGCTACCCCTCAAGTGGTGAGCACCGTCCTGGTAACCGAACGGGATTGCCCGAAGAAAAAGGCCAAAGTCCAGAGGCCGGTGTACTACGTGAGCGAAGTCTTGCACGACGCTAAGCTGTGATACCCACAGGTGCAAAAGATGCTCTACACCGTCCTAATGACTTCCCGAAAGCTGCGACACTACTTCCACGCCCATAAGATTACTGACCATGATGACGTGCACTCTCCAAGGAGGTCATACGCAATCGAGAGGCGACAGGGCGGATCACGCAGTGGGCAGTCGAACTCAACGAGTTCAAGGTCAATTTCACGCCTCGGACCAGCATCAAGATGGGAGTCTTGGCAGACTTCATCGCAGAGTGGATGGATATCGAAGAAAAGGAGCGCCGGGTGGTCGATGATCATTGGACTATGTTCTTCGATGGTTCTCTCACGCTCCAGGGCTCGGGGGCTGGCATCGTTCTCAAACCCCTGACAGGTGAGGAGCTTAAATATGTCATTCAGCTCGATTTCCATGCTTCGAATAATGTTGTAGAATACGAGGGACTAGTCAATGGGCTCCGTATAGCGGCATCACTTGGGATTAGACGATTACTTGTGAAAGGAGACTCACAGCTAGTCGTGAACTAAGTGCAGAAGGAGTACCAGTGCTCAGACTGCAACATGGCAGCGTACCTAAGCAAGGTCCGCAAGTTAGAGCACAAGTTTGAAGGGCTCGAGGTGAAGCACATTAGGCGATGTGATAACCATGCCGCCAACGAACTTGCTAGGCTCACCTCGTCACGCTCTCCGGCCCACGGTGTCTTCGCCGAAACTCAAACCCTTCGCCTCTCCGTCACGAAGCGGATCTTGCTTCAACTCGACCCGGCACCGGTCGAGTTAGTGAGGCGAACTTGCGATCACGGTGCATTACTCGAACGCGAGCCGACTTGGATGACTCCATTCGAGGCATATCTCGAGGGTCGAGAGGTCCCTGACGATGATGCAACAGTCGAGAAAATTGCGCGCAAGTCCAAACTATACGCTTTGGTAGACGGCAAACTCTATCGAAAGGAGAATGTAATCTTGATGAAGTGTATCACTCGTAAAGAGGGCAATAAAATATTACTCGATGTTCATGGAGGCTTCGGCAATCACGCGTCTATCGCACCCTAGTCGGAAAGGTTTTTCGACAAGGGTTCTATTAATAACCGCCTCCGTGACGCTTAGCCGGGTAAAAAGTGCGAGAATTGCCAGTTTTATGGCAAACAAACAACCTGACCAGCCCAAGCACTGCAAACTATTCATATTTCTTGACCTTTTGACGTCTAGGGCTTGGACATCTTGGGACCATTCCCAAGAACCCAAGGAGGTTACAAGTTCCTATTCGTGGCAATCGACATGTTCACTAAGTGGATCGAGGCCGAACCGGTCAGGAGCATCACCTCAGAAGCAGCTAGAAGTTCATGAGGAGCGTCATTACTCAATTTGGCATCCCTAATCGGGTGATCACTGACAACGACAGCCAGTTCAAGAGCAATGCTTTCACAGTCTTTGCGAAGAATTGGGTATCAAACTCTGTTTCGTGTCCGTTGCTCATCCTTAGAGTAACGGTCAGGTCGAACGTGCCAATGGTATAATCTTGCAGGGGATCAAGACTCGCGTGTTCGATAGGCTCAAGGCTTATTCGACTCAGTGGGTAAGAGAGCTCTCCTCGGTGCTATGGGCTGTTCGAACATCGACTAGTCAAGCCACTGGTAAAACGCCATTTTTCTTAGTCTATGGAGCCAAAGTAGTGCTTTCGACTGAGATAACGTTTAAATCATCTCGTGTGGATAACTACTCGGAGGAGCACCAGGAGCAAAGAAGAACAAACGACGTAAACTTACTCGAAGAGTATCAGGATCGAACATCCATTTGAGCGGCTAAGTATCAGCAAGCCCTAAGAAGATATCATAGCCAACAAGTCGGGGACAGAGTGCTCACCGTCGGGGACCTAGTACTACGAAATGTGCAGAAGCAAGACAACCGTAATAAACTTTCGCCTAAGTGGGAAGGTCCCTATGTGGTGGTCAAAGCAACTCGGCCAGGATCGGTGCGGTTATCGAAGTCGGATGGTGCAATACTCGACAACTCGTAGAACATCGATCAGTTCTGAAAGTTTTACACGTAAAAGATTTTGCATCGCAGCCAAAACTTAGGTAAGTATGACTCCATTAATATTCAACTAACAAAAGTTATTATATTACATCTTAGGTAGGTATCCTACTACTACTTGCCCTCGAAGGCGTCGTGTCGCCTCCTTTGCTCACTCGGGGCCTGGCAGCTGATGGTCCCCGGGATAGGCCTACGCCAGCGGTACGGGCCGAGCGAGACGGGGAAGACACGGCCACTCGTCGACGGAGCAAGCGTCCTCTCCGTCGTCAAAAGCCTCCTAGCACCAGAAGCACTTGGAGTACGAGCAAGGGCTGGGTCCCCACCAGATAGACCAGTAGAGGGTAAAGGCGACCCCAGCCTCGGCCCAGACCCCTGAGAGCCGCGATGGTTTGGAGGGCAAGCAACGGACGAGCTGGTGAAGCTGTTTTGAGCTTCACCCCCGGTGCAGGCAACCTCACTTTCTTCCCCTTGGGCTCCGGCGGAGGCGTCTGCTCTCGTAAGGAAAGGAGAAGTGGCTTCATCTTATCCGATGACGACGCATAGCGTGCTGGTGACCTCCTCCTCCTCCTCCGGCCACACCTCCTTCTCGATAGCCTTCCAGTCGATCTCGTCTTCCTCATCGGAGGAGATGATGATCCTTTCCGGAGAAACTATCGCTAACGGTGTTGGGGGAGGTGACTCTCCAAGAATAATCACGGACGGGGGAGAAGGTGGAGGGGAGGCCATGATTGCATTTGAAGGTCTAAAGTAATAAGAATGGAAGACAAGAATGAAGTTAGTTTGTGACAAGAGACTACGAGTCTCGCCTATATATATAGCCCAGGGAACAAGTTGCATTAAAGTCGCAATCCGCTAAGATTCGTGGTCATTTCCAATCCACGAGGCATATGTTGCCCTCTCACATAAGTGCAGAAACTGAGGAAATGCTTACTATCGTCATTAACCAGATGATGCACTGCGTGGAAGCCGAAGGGACGTGAAGGTTGCAACAATACCCAACTGTTGAAATGGATATTTTTACTCTGACTGTTCCTAATGTACGGGTGGAGATGGATATAGTCGACGCATAGGCTCAACTCCTTACTCGATGACGCATCATCGACTAAGGAGTCAAGGGCTACGTCGCGTATTTTACGACGCATGTACTTAGCTCTCACCTCGTTGTATTCATCAAGCGGAGAGTCAGAGGGTACATCATTCGATCTTTTTACCTGGCTCCACTATCGGGTCGATACACTTATCGAATAAGAGTTTCGGAGTGCTAGCGTGTATCTGTGATGCTAATGCCTCATTCCTTTTGCACGGTCCAGCAATTAGGCGGAAAAATCCGAAGGCTACATCGAGATGTTGTACTTGCGTCATTCTACTCCCTACTCGATGACGTATCAACGAGTAAGGAGTCGGGGGCTACAGGTAACATAGTACCTTGCTTTATTTTCTTGGTCGATGCTGTTATCGAGCGAGACTTTGTAGGTACAATCTTTTTCTCTTCTTAGTCCCTTTTTACATGTGATTTTTTTGCACGTATTTACTCGATCACGTACTTAGAACATTAGCGAATGAAAACTAAAAGATGGCCATGCCTGAATCCGACTTGAGCAATTCTATCCTGCGTGCACCCGAGCACCAGATTGTCAGACATCTAATGCTCAATGGACGGCGGGAGATGAAACCTCTAGTCAATTCTACATGTGTTACTCAGCAAGTTTATGTTCACTACAAGGTCTAAGAAGGAGGATTAATAAAGACATGCAAAAGCCGCGTAGTTTTTTACTTGTATAGTGTTTATATTGTATACAACCCCTTCGAGCAACAGCTCGGGGGCTAAGCTATCTAATGAGCATTTTTCCAAGCCTTATATGCAGATACTATCGGGCACATGTTTCAGGCCTGACGATATTTGTTAAGTGCTAAATCAGATTTGCACCTAATCGAGCTACTCTATTTTCAAGGAAATAGAAGGCAGAGCTCAATAGGCAGGCAGAATGGTTAAGTACAATAAATGAAAGATCAGTTTGTACATTTACAAGTTCAAGCAGAAGGATCTCCGGAAGTGTTGCCCTTGTCAAGCGATAGTTCCAAGTCGTCCACAAACCTTTTGGCAAGACCTTCAAAGGACTCGATGTAGTCGGCGGCCTTGCTCACATCGCACACGAATCCTTCATCAAGTCCAGAGAAGTCCAAGTCCAGATGATGACTCCTCACCATGCCGAGCATGTGAGAAGTCGCAAGGTGGGCCGAGGCATTCATATGTTCGAGTGTTTCCAACCACAGAGCAGCCGAAGTAATCGATATGTTGCGCTCTTTTGACCATGATTTTCTTTCTATTCACCTCCGCTTTGTCTCGACTCGACGACTTTCACCCGATGCATTTTCGGCGGCCTTCTCAAATCTAGTTTCTCGGCCTTAGCTTCGGAAGCCTTCAACTTGTCCCTGAGGGCCTCCATCTTGGTATCCTTCATTTTAAGTATTTGATTTTGAGAAGCGATGAGGCGCTCGACTCGCTGTTGGGTTTACTCACCGAAGGTTTGGGCCTCAAGTATGATGTCGGCCGCACGCTGCGATTTGAAACCAAGAAACGCAAAAAAACAGAGTAAGGAGAAGGTTGGAAGGCAGAGTTAGGTGGTTTGTGTTCACATACCTGGAGCTGAGGTCTTAGCATGGACCAGTACACCAGAGGTGCCGAAGAAGCTAAAGGATCGTGGACGATCACCCTTGCAGGCTGGCTGGTATGTTCGGAAAGATCCTTCGGGCCAGGAGCAGCGGCCATGTCGGTCGTGCCAAAGGATGACAATGCTGCCATAGCCGCTGTATCAGCGGCGCTGCTGGGCACACTCTTCTTGAAAAAAAGGCTTACTCGATCTGAGCATTTCTGACGAACAAAGAGAAAAAGTTGGCAAGGGGAGAGTGAGACTCACCTCGCCATACGAAGTTTAACGCGCACTTTTCCTGGCGGAGCCTATTTAACTCTGGCAGTTGTTTTCTCGAAGCAAAATTGCCAGCGAGGAACACGGCACCGACGGGACAGCAGCTGGTGGAGATTCCCTTCGAGGAGACGCATGTGGAGGAGTCATTGCCTTTCACGCTTCAACCTTCAAGGTAACCCGCTGATCATCCAGCATATGTTTGATTATTGCAGAAGAAATCTCGTAACAACCGAGAGAGTGGTTGAAGGTCACTTGATCTGACGGCCCCGGCACCGCACTCCAAGGTCGCTTGGTCGGTCGATGGTGTATTGGAGACACCGACCTTCTACCTTGGAGAGGGTCGACCGCCTCCCACTCCAGGGCCTCTTCATCCTCGCTTGGTGGGACGTCGTGAGGAGGACCTGCCTCGGGGTTACAAGGCTTAAACCTTGGTCATCGCTCCGGGCAGGTTCAATGCCCTCCAAGTCGATCGCCTCTTCGGGTGTTTCTTTCCTACTGGCGAACGTGGGTTCCTGGCGACATGCAACATCGAAGGTGAATAACGGGTGTTCAGAACGATGAGTTGTAGAGCACGAAGGGCCACTCACCTCCGGCCGAGGGTTGACGAGGAATACGCCTCGATGCCGCAACCCCGCTGAGCCCTAGAATATCTTGCTCAAAGTAGAGGAGATTTTTAGTTCGACAGATCGATGTGTGACCAAACAACCTATCATTTGTTGACGGGTAAGGAACAAAAAGGACTTACCTCGAGTTGTCCCTTGTGGTGTCTTCGACCGAATAGTCCCAAGCCGTGATCCCGCCTTTTAGCGGAATCGATCGACGTGTGATGAAGTCCCCGCGACGTACACCACGGTCGATCGACATTCCTCAGCTCCTCGATCTTCCGAACATAATGAGAGGATCAAGTGGTCGCAGGAGGGGCTTTCGCCCAGAGGTCAATCGGGTAAAGGAAGAGTGGCCGATAGCCAGAGGAGAATTCACGGTGTCTGGGGAGGTGTTGTAAAACCACCTATTCTTCCAGTCGGATTGCCAAGAAGAAGTGACAGGAACAGGAATATAAGAGTTCAACACGTTGCTGCGGAGGTGGAAGCCGGCACCCCCAACAGCTTCGTTCTTCATCGCCCTCTTCAGACTATAGAAGTGGCGGAATACGTTGAGGCTAGGGCTAATCCCTAGGTACGCCTCGCAGAGGTGAACGAACACACTGAGAATTGTGATTGAATTGGGGCTCAAGTGAAAAAGCTAAATCTGATAAAAGTCAAGAACTTGTCAGAGGAATTGAGAAGGGGGAAATTTGAGTCCGCAGCGGAAAAAAGCCTCAAATACAACCATCTCATCTTCATTCTCAGGAGTGGGGAACAGTTCACCTTGCGATTGCCTCCAATGGAAGAACTCCATGAGGGACGGCCGTCTTTTTCCACTCTGAGACGCTTCTTCATCATCATCAATTTTTGCCACACTGTATTGAAGGCTCCAGCGTCGATGGTCGCTTCATCGCCACGAGCAGAGGTCATAGTCACATCGGGCTTCTTCTCCAATGGAAGGTCCCTATCACCGGATGGGAATTTGGACTCCATTGCAGCAACAGGAGAACTAGGTTTGTGCAAAGATGGTGGCACTAGGGCTCGAGAAGGGCTACGGACTTTTCGAGAGAAAGGCTAGATGCAGCGAAAATGTAACGGTAACTATTCTAAGCTCAGGAGATTTATACACCAATACCTTTCTTCTCATGCAACGGTTCATTCCCCTTATCCCGGTGCCTCGAGCGATGAGAAATGCAGAATGATGATCTCGCATCCATCCTCGACAACCGCAGCAATGCAATAAATGCTCCACTGCCCAACGTTTAGATCTTTTGAAATTGCTCAAACTCTGTACAGAATCGAGTCGATGAGTCGACATCAAGTAACCATGGCTATCCTAAGAACTCGGAGTGGGCTGACGGCTAGGCGCTCGACCCAGCGTGTCCCTACTCGATGACTTAGCGATTCCTAATCTACTCGACTTGTCCGACCGCAAGCTTGCAAAGCGTTACACAACCAAGCCGAGGCTCGATGATAATCGTCCAAAAAGCTTGAATGGACTCTCCACTGAGCAGAGTTCGGGGGCTACTGTTGAATATCTAAATATGGGGTACGTGTGCATGCCCAACTCGTAAAGACCAAACTGTATATGCTCAGGAAAGCATATAAAGACTCCGGATACCACGGCCCCAATTCGGTGGGATGTGATATACATGGAGAAGATAGTACCATATAGGGAAGGACTCGATATTCTTTCCGTTATGAAGAAACCAACTCGAGTACGCCTGATATCTAAGGAAATTTGTATACGCGGGGAAGGTCGCGTGTCAAAAGACTTTCTATCCACTACAATCTGAGATTCCAAGAAGACTACGACTCAGATAGGGGCAAGGCCACCTCTACTATAAAAGGCCGGGGGTATGCGCCCTCGAGGGAAGAGGCCCGAAGATTTCGAAGCGCCAGGCATCTCATAGTCACATAGCCAAGCATTGCTTTAGCCTAGGATTCATATTCTTTGTATTTAGGCTTAAGATTCAATATACAAGCATCCACCATACAGGAAGTAGGGTTTTACTCCCCCGTGAGGCCCGAACCTGTCTACATCATGTGTCATCGACCCTGTGCTTAACTCTGCTCCACGAAGGTACCCGAAACATAAAGTTTATTGTCGATTTCTGACCCTTCGACAATAATCTTACTTCCCCTATTTATGGTAATTTTTTTGAGAATTTTTTAAAAGTATACATATGGTTTTCGTGAATAAGAATTTAGTTCTGTTTCCGGACCTGCAGTAAAATATTTGAAAAATTCTCAAAAAAATACCACACGTATGGGAGATGAGTTTCTACAACTCTGTAAAATTTGAAGACCAAAATCAGTCGGATTTAATAGTTATGAAAATAACAAGGTGTCAAACAGCAGCATATACTATATATATTTTACTATCAACGAAATAAATTTTTGCTGTGAAAAATTCTCAAAAATTACCACATGTAGGGGAGGTGAGATTCTACCAACCTCTAAAATTTAAAGACCAAACTCAATCGTATTTGAGAGATATGAAAATAAAAATGTGCTAAACAGTAGCACATACTATATCTTTTATTGTCAAGAAAATAACATTTTACTTCGTTTTACTCAAGGTGTTACTATATCCTGTGTAAAGCTGATGTCTAACACTTTGTTTCAGAATGGTAATATCTGGTGTAATAGCTCATAACATGTCATTTGTTTGTATAGTAAAAGATAACATATCCAGTATTTTCTAAAGTTTATGAAAAACTCATGTATATATTTTTTAAAATTCTCAAAAAATTACCATACGTAGAGGATGTGAGATTCTACAATCCTAAAAAATTTGAAGGCCAAAATCATTTTCATTTGAAAGTTATGACTAAATCAAAAAAGAGACAAATTTATATACAAGCACTAAGTAGCATTTATTAGTCATTCATGTTAAAACACATTAATTAATAGTTTTGCCATGTAATGGGCTTAGTCAACTGGATAGCCCATTGCACTAAATAAAACCACGCGCGAACTTGGTCAGTAAGCAAAACTAGCTGGCGCGTAGACTATGCTATTCTACACGCAACTATATAATAGCATATATATATAGTTTTATCTTTGATTAATGTGAGAATTTCTAACCTCCGTAAGTGAACGTGGCAGGTTCTTTAATATAGTTTAATAATATAATACATAGGGAACCACTTCTTATCGTGGTGGTGGTGGTACGACTCCATAATCAGGGTTTAAATCCTAGTGCCTATCTCTACGCACACATGAGTGTGATTTAGTAGAAATTTTTATGAAATCGTAGATTTATCCCCGATCTATATATGTCTACACATTTGCTAAGGGGACGCACTCGTATTTATATGTATACATGGTGGTATGTGTGTATATGTGCCTTCTTTGTAATAACAAAAAAATAATATAATACATACATGCATACATACATCATACTACACACTTGCATGTTAATGTCTTTAACTTGACTACAAGCCCCGGAGGAACTACACACTTCCATGACTTCACTGAGCCAACCTTGCTTAGCCCGCCAGGGGCGTACACGGGCTAGGGCGCGGCACAATATTTTCCGGGCCACGCGTGCGACGTCACCGGCCCACAAGGCCCTCGAAGCCGAGCCAACGGGTTTGATTTGGGTGCGAAGCGGTGTCGGCGTCGGCGTACGTGGGGCCTGCGCACGCACGTCCCCGTCGAGTTAGGTCGGGACCGGGTTAGCCGGTCCCATCAAATCTACCGTTTTCTGTCCCAAAAGTCGCACGTACCGCAGCAAAAAGCCCGTCATGCAAACAGTACGTGAACATGCAGCAGCACGACGACGAGATGGGCGTGGTAGCCATTAGCTGATTAGCCATCTACTTGACGTGCCACCACCCCTCCGACCCAACCTAACGCCCGCACTGAAAACACGTCCACAACCACAGCGCTATATGCATAGCGCAGATCGAACTTTTTTTAAAAAATAATACAATTTTTAAATAAAATTACAGAAAATATACGTTAGAAAATAATTACATAAATATACCTCTGTTACCAATTCAATTGATGATAGAAGCATTGTTGCCATTTGTCGCCAATTTATTTGGTGAAAGAAGCCTACTAGCCAAATGAATCGATATAAATGTTGGCTAAATAAAACTTTATCATCAATTCATTTTTGTGGCAAACTTGTGTCACTAATTTATTTGGCGACAAACTGATGAGAAGCTTCTATCGCTCTTGTCGCTAATTTATTTGACAACAGATGACATGTCGCTTATTCATTGAACGGCATAACCTCTGTCATATATTTATATAATAATTTTGACCTATTTTTCTATAGATTTATTTTAAAATGTATTATTTAAAAAAAATCGCGGAGCTCATGGGTGCGCTATGTAGAGTATATTTGGCACCACACCGCACCATACGGTGCGGTCACTCGCTTGCGTTTGAAGATATATAGTCGTTCCGTCGGCGTAGTACAGCGCGAGCCAGGCGCGCACAAGCTGGAACGCATCTTGCTGTTGTTGCTTGCGTGCCTCCAGTGGCTAAGCGACCAAAAACGTACTCCAAAAGGCGTGTTGTTGTGCCTGCATTTCTGAATTAGCATGCATGGACGACATGCGCTGGTAGCGAGTGACAGTGATCAGTGTGTAGGTGTGATTTAATCAGTTAGGCGCCGTTGGTTGGGCTTCAGCTTTCATGGGCCTACTCACTACGCGCGATCCATCCCTTTCTCTTTTTTTCTCTCCCTTTTGAAAATCTTGAGTTATCAGCTCGTCTTTGGTGCAGAGTGTGTCAAATAAAGCAGGAGTTGATTGGGTGCATCTGGAATTCAGCTGGCCATTATTGGTCGGTACGCCGGGCTACTTTCTATCGGCAGAAAATGCTGGATGATATGTATAGCCCCGTCTTGTTGACTTTCTAGGAGAAATACGTGGATGGTTACACGTCTGAATGTGAAGTTTTGTGTGTGGGTTAAGAGCATGTTTGTTTTAGTTTTGGATTCTTTAAAAGCTGATTCTGGATTGTGGTTTTACAGAAATTAATTCTTCAAAAGCTGGAATCCAAAAGTACGTATGAAGTGGATTGTGAATTCTAATGTATATGGATGGGCTGGATTGTGAGAATCGGATTCTAGAATCGGACTATTTGTTTTTTATTCTGCTTTTAAAGTCAGAATCTAAAATCAAAAGCTAAAACAAACAAGCCAAGGACTGAACTGGGTCAGTGGTTAGAGATAGACACACTTGCTACAGTCAGCTCTACTACGTACAGGTAGGATACCAGGCTCCCAGCTAGCTATTGCGAGCAGATCGAACTACTGCAGGCCATTTTGTGCACAAGTTTCTCTCTGTCTGTCTGTCGTTGAAGCAACTCCCGTACGTACGCGTGCCATGGGTTGCTGGAGTTTGTAGCAGCTGTGCGACTACTACGTAACGCGAACGCCGTGCTTCTTGTCAGCTTGCGTGTTCAGTTTTTTTCCTGCTTGTCGCATGCAGCTCGTTCTTAGCGTACGTTGGCCGGCGCGTAATGCTCCTTGTCGGCAGCGCCCGCTGCTCGCAACACGCCGGCGTCCACCTCTTCGTCGCTCGCCAGCTCGCGCCAGTCGTCGTCGTCGTCGTCGTCGTCGGCAACATGGGAGAGTCGGGATGCAACTGAGGACGTAGTAACCACCTATGACCTATCCAGGTACGTCTGTATGCACTCTCAGTACCCACCACAAAGCCGGTCAAGCCCCAGCTCGATCCCGCACAAATCTCGACGCAAGATCTCGCATACGTGGGACTACCTGCAGCGCGACACGTGCTACTCCAGATTTTATCTCATGCCAAGAGGCACAAAGAGAGAAAAGGGAAAGGTGGAGAAGAAATTAAGTCTCTCACAGAGATTTCAGATTAACAAAGAGTGAACAAGGGAGCAATTTGACTATCTACTACTCCCTCCCGGTCACAAATAGTAATTGTTTTGGACGTAGATACAATCAAATTTTTGAAACTTTGATTGTGATTAATATCTTTTTAAATATTTAAATTGAGTACATGAAAATCATATGTATAGATTTGTCTCAAAAAGTGCTTTCATAATATTACAATTCTAATACCGTGTCGATATCCAAAACGATAATTACTTACGGCAGGAAGTAATAGGTTAATATTGTGCACTCATAACGACGGTGCAATCGATCTTAGTTTTATTAACCGTTACAATCATGGCCAATTGAATTAACCAAAAAATTATCGCTAGATATAACTTTTCACCAACTCACTGATCTCGTGATGTTGTGAAAGCTGCGCCCAGCTAGGATTTTATAGGTCATGAAACATATTAATATTAGTCCTTCCATTTTGCACATCTTTACGTATGTAATATCAATCTAAGATATTGTCGTCACAGTGGTGGAACCAAAACTTCAACCTTTAGTATCAAGCTCGTATCTAGTTACCAAAGCTTCCATTAAATTTTGTATATCGTGTCATAGACTTACAAACTTCATCAATTCTCACATATATCGGGCTTTTCTGACCTGACAGCTCTATACGTGGTTCCAACTTTGGCCAGTACGTACGTTTCACTAGTGTAAATCACATTCTTTTTTTAAAAAAAGCTATTGTAAATCACATTCACATAAGCATGCCATGCACTCCTTGAAAAGATTGTACATGTTCGCTTGTTCCATGTATTATAAATTTGGCTTCTCGGTGCTTGGAAAGTTTCACTAGCTAGCTATCTAGCTAGCATGCTGTGCATGCGATTCAAAGCACGTTAGTTGGCAGAGCACACACTTCAAATCCTGCCGCTCGAGAACGAAATTGACTTCATCAGATAGCGTCAAATTAGTTGGTCGAAAGAGTCGTCATGTGGAAATTGCATTTCTCGCGGCGACGAGGAAATAACCAGCAGGGGAATAAGGCTTTAGGGCTCAGATATTTTGGCTTATAATTTAAAGTTAGTCTTTTGGTTTAAACGACTTAAAAGCAATCCGCATTTATATATGGTAGAAGTGGGGTTGTTTTACCTTAAGTTCAGTAGCATTTAGTCTAAAATCAATCCTTAATAAGCCAAAAAAGCATATCCCCGGTTGCTTTTGGTTTTTAGTTATGTGATGGCTTATGGATTTTGAAAAAACCGAGATAAAAATATACCCATTTATTTAGGCTTTGACTTTTAAGCCGGAGAAAAAGCCAAAACAAATAGGCCATAAGCTCTGCCAAAAAAAAGGGAAAACCCTTTGCGGTTAATAATTTTTCTGACAGACCTGCTAAGGATCATCAATAAATCCATCAATAAAATTAAATTATCATGACAGGTATCACAGAACAATCAGGAAAATTACATTATCCTAACGATACAATAGGATCGTCCGGAAAATTATTTTTCCTGATTGGTACAAACTGCCTGGTTAATTCTTTGCCTGTTCCACCTGGTAATTAAGCACTCGATCTCTCCCACAAATCCTCCCCTGCTTCTCTCTCTCTAATCTGAGTGGTAATTGTATTACTTGCTTAGATCCACCTTGTTCCTATGCTAATTGAATTTTGAGAAGCAGTTTAAGAAGATTTTGTAGCCAAGAAGTAGTTTAATTCCTTGCTTGCTGCTTTACTATTTTCTCTAGTTTTTTTATCTCCTTATTCCGTCCATGCTCTTCTGGCCCTATGGCTGGCTAATATGCAGGGATTTAGCTAGCCCCTCGTATGAGGACTTTAATGTCCATTCCCTTTAATTCCGTTTGGCTTTGTGGTCGTCTCTTCTTATGCTGGTTGGTTAGATCTATCTAATGCAGTTGTTGTAAACACCGTCTATTTTTGTTCCACTTTTTTGTTTGGCGGAGAAATGTCGGACCCAGGAATAAAATCCCAAAATCCTTTGTATATCATGTATTAGTCCAGGAAATTAAAGCTTTTACATACATCAAAGATGATATGACAACATATCAAACGCACTTCATTAATAATCAAAGTTTATAATAAGAGTGGCATGTCGGCCAAATAAATTAGCACAGCGAAAGATAAAATAAAGCAATAGAAGAGACCAATAGAATTGCCATACGAGAAGCAGTAGAAGAGCCCAATCGACTGGGGAAGTGACCTAGTCCTCCTGGTCCTCACTATCTAAATATAACTCATCCTTTAAAACAATAGAATAAGCAAGGCGGAGTACTAGAAGTACTCCACAAGTTATATGGGAATGCTGTAGGATAAAGGATAACTAATTAGAGAGGGGTGAATAGGAGGTTTTTAAAATTCTTTATGCTCTACAACAATAAATGAGCAAGAATGACAACAATTGTAATTTTGAACAATTAAAACCTAAGTTGTCTAGTATTTGCTAAAGACACCGACAAGCTAAATCTAATTAGGTAATAGCAATCCTATCGAGATAATCAATCACAAAGATCACTAGGAATGTAAATTGCACGAATAATTGGAGACAACGATCAAACCACAATTGTGACACATGAACTTTATCATGTGGTCTTGGAGACTTGCTGGTCTCCACTAATCCACGTTGAGGAAGCTAGCTTGAACGAATCAAGTTGGCTCCTTGCGCAATTGAGCCTCCTTCGATCACTAGTGGTAGCTCTTCCCCGCTCTGGGTAAATGAGTGTCGGGACCGGATTTCTAAATCCGAACTCTCTGTGTATAACCTGTGCTAGTACAGGAAAAGCTAGCAAACACAGTGAAAATAGTGATAACAACATATCCATATCACGAGTCAAATAATATTAATTAAGCAAAAAGGTATTAGCCTTATGACCAATTATTACAAATAAACAGCCTTATGGCTTGAGTTCAATAAGAAGCAGTGGAAGCAAAATAATAGCAGTAGAATAAGCTCATCCATTTGCCCACAGGCAATCGACTGGGGTATGCGTCCTAGTAATCTGGATCGCCTTCATCATAACCACAAGCATAGAACTCGTAGCCACTTTCAGCTTCTGCGTACTCCTCTGTGGAAAGTTGGGATGTTGCAAGGGTGAGCACAAAATGTACTCCGCAAGTCTTGGAAATATAGTGCATGATAACTATATACATGGCTGAACAATTAAAGGCATAATATGGTTCTCTTAGCATAAAGCAAAGTTTAACTTTAAATACAAATAGTAATTTCATAAAGCATCATTTGATCAAAATATAATTGAATAATAATTGAATTTGAAATAACAATTAAACAGGTTCAAACCACCTGCCTGACTCCATCCGCCAAACCATACTCCGAGAGTTCCATCCACTCACGGATTCCCAAACCACCATTTTTTTTATTTAACATAAAACCATAAAATCTACAATGTGCAAGCGTGCCTCGCCTGCCCTTAACTGTGGGTACAGCTACTTAAGTAGTTTTAACTCTACAGAGTGTGTACAGCTTTTCCCACAAGACATAATCGACTCTTGTTGCCATGCAATTAACACATTTTCTTTGGTGTGTCGGCGGAGAGATAATGACAAGGCCTTTACAATGTACAACCCTGCTATTAACCTCACCCACTAAGATTTCACCGCTGTAGGGTTACATCCACCTAGTCAGAAGCCCCCTCTTGCACCATGTGGAAAAACTGTCTCCATCCGACAGCCACATTCCACCGACTAGCGAAGCCAATAACAAGATGCACAAATTAATTAGCCAGGTCGTACCCATATAGACTTGTTGTTGTACGGTAATGCTCGGTCCATAGTAACACGTGCTTCATTCCTTAATTGACTAGGACGAAACATTCACTTTCAAGGTCTTGTGCATCCAGCACCCACCAAACATTCATCCATCCTGGTCTAAACCATTTCCACTTTATTTCATTTAAATAACAGCAGCAATACCAATTGGCACATCTCCACAAATAAGTTTAAACAATGTTTGAAAAGATTCCCATAATGGCATAGTATCGAAATGTCTAAGCTGGACTAAGCAATTCTACCGTTTCATGCTACCCTATTGGTTATCACCAAATAAAATAGCTAGTATCATTTAAGCTGACAAAGTTTCGTCATGATTAATGTCAATGGGGTATAACAAGAATTTAACTAAACCTTAAGACCACGTTTAAAGTACATTGCATAAAAGTACGCATGTATAATTTAAAACAATATAAGTATTTTATAAAATTTGGAATCAAAATGTTTAAGGAAGACTTGCCTTCGATGCCCCCTGCTGGTTCTACCTCAGACTGTTGATTCGACTGAGCTTCGACCGCGTTGTCTACACGTGTAACGAGAACAAATAAATAAAATAAATTCAAACAAAATTTAAAAATTAAAAAGAATGTTCCTGGAAGATAAATCTTGAATTTATATGAATTTAAAAATAAAAATAGAGCCAAACGGAGTTCGAAAAGGCTAAAACGAGCATTAGGAAGATTTAAATCACAGAACAGAAAAAGAAAGAAAAAATGCACCGTTGATTATTTACTATAGTGCCGACACTGTTCATACGAAGAACAGAGCATGGCGCATGGGGAGGGAGGGGCCGGGGGGTGGCCGGCTGGGCCCTGGTCGGCGGCGGAGTGGCACGGCGGAGTCGGCCCCAGAGGGGCGGCTAGCCGGCGGCGGCGACCAAAAAATGGGCGACGGATGGAAAAATCAAAGAATGCTCACCTAACGAAAAATTAAAGATTGAGAGCACGGGATTGATTTTTGAAGGTGAGCACTGGGTTGTGGAGGTAGGAGGGGTCTTCGGGGTGGGTTTTATAGCCGAGAAGAGCAAGAGTAAACATGAAAACTCCAATTTCGGGTTGATTCGGATCAGAGCAAAACGCCAGCAATTGAGCGCGTGATTGGAGCAATAATGGCCATGTATGGAAAGAGGAGATTACGAAGAATCCGGATATGATTTTTCTCGAATTTTTGGCGCTCAAATCGCGGAGATTCTAAAGCTTCAAAAAGGGCTCTCATGGAGGAGAGAGAGGAAGCTCTCCTCTGGATGCATTCGGCTGGAGAAAGATGACAGTCCTGACAGTGGGGTCCGGTCCCACTTGTTATTTTCGAAATTATTTTGTGCTGAGAAGAAAAGCGCGATGGTAAAAATAGTAAAAAGATTCTAAAAATCCTGAAAAAATTCTCAAAATTACTTTGAAATATTTGGAACCAAATAAAATTATTTTGAACTCATGTAGACTTATAATTTTGATTGAAACAATTTGCTTCCACTAACAGAAATTTTTAAATTCACTATAATTTTGAAAAGGCTCAAAAATGAAATGTTACAATGAGCTTCAACCTTCACACCAATACTAGGTCTCTTTACAATCTTCTTTGAAGAGATCACCGGTTCCCACTTCTCTAAGCCGTTTAAGAGGCGGCAACCTCTAGGAGAATAGTATGAAGACACTCATTTGAGGATGATCAAGTGTCTAAATAGCTCAAACCAGATATTCACACTTGAATGCTATTATCTCCCTCTAGATGAGAATTAAATGCTCAAGATATGAATAGACACTTGCTAGGGCTCAACAAATATACAATGAATGTCTAAGAGTTGCCTCATACAGTGTGAGGGTATTTATAACCCCACCAACCAAACTAGCCGCTGGGGAGAAAATCCCAAAACACCAGATTTTCGTCACTACCGGCATGTAAGGTGCGGTAGTGTCGGCCCCAAATAACGGTCAAAACAAAGAATTAAATGCAAAGTTAATAGCTGCTTACAAGACTTCCTAAGACTACTGACGTGTAAAAAGTGGTAGTGCCGACATTTGATCACAAATGTACTCAGAAAATGCCCTCTCTGTGAAATAGGTACCGGCACAAGAAATCTGGTACTACCATACAACGATAGTGTCGACTTTTAAATCTTAGAGGAATTACACAATCGAGCCATTTTTCTGTAAAATAGGTACTGGCCAAAAGCTTCGGTACCACCGAACCCAGGCAGTACCGGCTCTATAATACCGGTAGTGCCAGACTAATAAAAATACTCAAGGGGCGCATCTCTAGAAAATGAATACCACTATCACAAACTCGATACTACCGTACTTGCGGTAGTACCTCCCATAATATTGTGGTAGTGCCGGTCCAGAGAGTCAGACATGCACAGGAATTTGCACTCTCTGAAATAAAGCTACTTCCTACTATAAGTCAAGACTACACTCATCGCGTAGTACCGCCATACAATAGTGGTAGTGCCGACATTACTAAACATGCCATGAATTTTGCGAAGATGTATTTCTATATGCTAACACTTGTCTATATGAATGGGAATTTGAGCCATGTGACCTTTAAGCACACTCAAGTTACTAGGCATCAACCCCCCTTGATATTACGGCACTTATTATAGCAACATGATCTTTTCACCAAACTCCAAGATCAGTAAAAGCTATGAAAAAGGTCATTATGTTTTTATACCTTTGCCTTGAGCTTGATTTGTCCAATCTTTAGCTTGTAATCTCCATGAACTCCTTAAGATGATAAGAACCAATCTTTTTTCATACACCTAAAGCAACATGTTAGTCCTTTAATCTTAATTGTCATTAATTACCAAAACTCAAATAAAATTGAGGGCCTAGATGCTTCAAATGCATTATTAATGTTAAGATGACAAAGGAAAGCATTGTGGTTGAATTTTGAACGAAGCAATAATTTTCGGATACTCTAAGTAAATTTTAAAAGCATAATTTTACTTTAAGAATATTTTATTTTTAAACATCTTTCATCTCAGGATCTATCCTGGAGCTAAACCAATATTTTCCATAATGGAATCACTCCATCTAAAATTCAATGGAATCACTCCATCTGAAACTCAATTTTCTGAAAACATTTTTTGAAATATCCAATTCTATTCTGTGAAAGGTTTGCTCGGCATGCCCATGGCCGAGGACTTCGTTAATCGATCAGTTTTACACTCTGCAGATGTTGTACAATTTTACCCACAAGATATGATCGTCTTTTTTGCCCAATACACACTTCCTTTGGTGTGCGGCAAATAAAATCATGACAAGGCCTCTAAAAAGGTCCATCCCATGTAATCATACTCGCTAAGGTTTCGCCCCTAAAAGAGTTTCATCCACCCTAGCCAAAAGCTCCCTCATACCCACATCCATCCCAATGGTACAACTAACAATGAAATATTTCAAGACGGATAGCCATGCTTGTCCTATACTAAACTTGTGGTAGTACGGTAACGATTTACATTCAGTAGCTTACAGACCAATCCTTAATTGACTAGACGAGCTTTCAACAACCCAAAAACCACCAGTCAACCATTCTCGCCCAGTCTAAACCACATTTAATTTAATTTGACATCACATGAAATGACAAAGCATAGTTATGAATTTGAATAGAACTTTATTTGGCACAAATTCCCAAAGGACCTAATTTCAGTTCTAAGCATGTCTATGAAATTATTCTAAATATTCATCATAAATTAAAGCATACATACTTAAGGTTACAACTGCATAAAGTATTCAAGTTTCAAATATGGAATAAACAAACTGGGCATAACTAATTTAAAATAGGGATAGAAACTCTATTTGCTAAAAATATGCATGCAATAATTTAAATCAAAATATACTGTAAAATTTGCTATCAATATGATCAAGGGGTGTAACTTTCCTTGTTCGAAGTACTGGTGATTGGGATCGACGGTCGTAAATTCTTCTGGCTCTCTAAAGTTTATACGATGAAAATCAACTATATTCAAATAAAATATAAAACTAACATTAATAAGAAGTATAGGATCTTAGATGAATTTAGGAAGATAAATGGAGTCAAACGGAGATAGAATGTGCTTTCCGAAAGATTTAAATCCTGAAAAGATTTTCTAGAATTTTAGAATTATTTTTTAAAGGAAAATCAGATTTATTGCACATTCTGATGTCAGTCCTATTTTGATTTTTTTTGGATATTTCATTTTTTCCTTTCCTTTTCTCTTTTTTCCCTTCACTCCTTTTACGCGCGTTGACCGACTCAGCCGAGCACTCACATGGGAGGGGGCAATGAGACAACAGTAGAGCTAGCGGACATGCCTATGGTACACGTCGGTGAGGCATGGCTGGCGGCGGCGGTCGGGAAGAATGTGGCAGCTGTCGACGATGAGAAAAACAAAAAAACGACATGGGGAAGGGAGGAACCAGGGAAAGGAGAGGAGGAAAGGAAGAGAGACGCGGCACACCTCATGACATAGTTGGCATGGTGATTAGAGCTCTGAGGAGGGAAAAGCGGTGGCCGGACTTGGAGAAGATGATCTAACATTTTTAGAGCAAACGAAGAGGAGAAAGGCCCTGAGAGTTGGTAAAATGGGTTGCTTGTGGAGTTGCGGTCACAGGGGTGGCTTTTATAGCCCCAGGGAGGGCTCGAATGAGGATGAATTTGGCGAGAGTGAGGTGGCGGTCGGATGAGATTGAGTTCACGAAAATGGCGTGGGAATCACAGGATTATCCGATTGAGGGGATAAGAGGTTGGGATAAGATGGAGATTCGATTGCACACAGTTGGGAGAAGATTCAGGCGTGAAAAACATGAAATTTTGAAGCTCAAATCGGTAACAATGGTAGAAGAGAGAGAAAGAGAGGAGAGACAACGTCTGGAGCTAGGAGAGGGGGGCAACTCGGGTCGAGCCAAGGGGAAAGCCAGGCCAGGGGAGGGGGATGACTAGGACGGCTTGGCTAGCCCAAGTGAAGGGGGAGGCAGTCGGTCAGGCCAGCTCAACTAGGCCGGCTGGGTGCCATGGGCCGGGGAAGGGGGGGAAATGAGGGGGTGGCCAGGTTGCTCCAGAAAAGGAGTGGACCAAAGGAAAATGGGCTTCAGCTCAAAAGGAAAAGGAGGAAATTTAAATTTATTTTATAATTAAAATATTAAATGGAGTTCAAAATTCTAGAAAAATTTTCAAAGATACTTTGGAACATTTGAACTTATAAAAATTATTTCCAGCACAATTTTTTTTATTTTCTCTAATAAATTATTTCTTTAAATCTGAAAATAGCAAAATTTATTAATTAAATTCTGAAAATCTGAAATAAATGCTTAATTAAAGAATTTGCAAATTTTGGTTGTTACAAGAAAGCAATTCACGTTGGACAATGGTGTGGTATGTAGGCATATATATGTTTACCCATCAAGAAACAAAACTATTAGTAGTTGTATATGATGTCCATTTGTCTTTTCATTGTTTCAAACAAGTTTGGTGAAAAATAGATAAGTTTTACTACTTTTGAAGCTTCCTTTATTCCATTATCTCTATTTGTCATTGACATGTTTCAATGCATACGGGGAAAAGACATAACTATCATGTTAATCCTAAGCATATGAATCATTTAGCTTTTACTACAGAAGAATTAATGTGTGTTTTTACTACAGATGAATCATTTAGTCAAATACAGGGGAAAAGACATTGTACAAAGCTCCTTTATGCTTGGCTGTCTACATTTGCCTTAAATTTTTATTATGCAGAGATTTTTCCAAACATTTTGTAGTTACATTAATCTCTTTCTCTTCGATCCAGTTTATAATCTCTCTCCAATGAAAAAGAACAATTGTCAATTTTGTTGTTGTTTTCGGTAGTTGGTCTAGTATTTTCAGATGCTTAATTGTATCTTTTATCAGGTAACTCCAAGTTGCTTACTCAGTAGTTATAGGTAACTGGCTACCCTAGTTTGAGTTTATAGCCATGAAGATTAATGTTAAATATTATTTTCATGTAGAATCCGAGCAAATAGATAATCAAAAGCTTGGTCAAAGGAAGGAAGCCTCCTAAAGACCGAAGGCTCAAGCTCTTCATGCTGAGGCTACTATTATCTCAGAACAATTGATGCCATCTGAGGTACATTTGATCTCTCTATGTCTCCCCCTTTGCACACTGTATAACAAAAAAGGTTCACATGTAATTGTGTAGTAAATTCTCTGTAATGTTCCTAATTTTGATAGTGGAACTATCCTGAACAAGATTTGTGTTCAACCCCTCTCCACAGATGTCTCAAACAACAAGTCTAGTGAAATGCCCCTACAAACTTCTTCACACCTCTGTCTAGTTGCATTTGATTGCTCATCTATTATTTGGTATCACACTATAAAGTAAAATCTTGTGCTGTGGGTAGAAAAATTTGTCCATTTGTTGACTATGAAATTTTATGTTGTACCAAATTTGTTCTTGTCTTATGTAGCAATTGTCTCATAAACCACGTCATGAGTTGATTGCTAAATTAATAATTCTATGCAGTTTCTCTAATTCGAGCACAACATCATAGGATATACATACACTATAGATGCAAGATACCTAGTATTAGATAATATAATGAATTTAATTGTGCCATGTTAGTGTCAAATAAATTTAGAACTAACTTATTCACGTTGTTAAACACAGAACTATTTAATGATAGACCATGAATTGATGTATAGTGGTTGGCAACGTGGTTTTGTGTTTCATGTTATCTTTTTTTTTATGTTGTATACTATTCTGACTACTGGTCCTTTTGTTGCACTCATTTTCATGCTATGTATATCTTAAATGGTGGTAACTTGGCACTAATTTTAGATTATAACTATGCATGATATGAATCATATTCGCTGCAAACGACGTGGAGGTCACCAGGATGGAGGAAATGCCACCCAAAGGAGTAGTGTCGCTGGTACCAACAACAACATGAATGCCTCAGAAAGGATTGGTGGTGGTGGCACTAGCTACAATGGCAATGGCTCTCAAAGGAGCAATGATCATTTCACTAATGATGTCAATGGAACCGCTAAAAAGGGGGAAAGAAGAAGTCATGAACCCAATTGAATATGCCTTCGCATGCTAGCAAGATTGCCTTGGGACCTAACGGTGACAAGAAAGTATAGACATGTGCACTTGAGCATAAATAAGTGTTCTATTTTTTCCTTGATTAGAATAACATGACAATACCTACTAACATTGTCATGTTTAATTCATGTACTGTAGGCAATTCAAGTATGTCAATTGCACGCCCCAAGAAGACCACATATCAATCACAACTTGGAGTTATTCTCAAACATGAGTACCCATGTGTTTTGGAGGATAAGGATGAGCATAGTAGAACCTTCAATACTCACCCTGCGATAACATGGGATGATTATTTTGTCGATGAAGATGATGTTGGAATGATTGCTACAGATTGAGTGAAAAATGAGTTTTGGGTAAGTAACATTAACTACTGATTTCATAATTTAAAATACTTTAGTTGATACTTACTACCCTTGCCCACTATGTAGCATTTATTCAAAGTTAGCATAGACGACGAGGCATAAGTAGATCAAGTGCCTGAAAATTATGCCACGGACCGTGTGAAGTAATGATATATAATGCTTATGTTGATGACGTCAAGAAGTACTAAGAAAATGAGAGGAAATGGATGACACGCCGGTGCGTCTGAGAGAACCAGAGTATGAACAATACTTGATTGGTAGGATTTTGTGGTGCGATCAGCAAGTATGACCACATCTTTGTCGGAACTAGTGCAGCGAGCAGTTCTTGACAAAACAAAAGACAGGCCATGAGGCACGCTTGAAATCTAACTAGATATGAGCTATATAGACCTAGTGTGCACCATAACTAGCTACCCAACCTTATCAAGCTCAAACTAATAGCCTTGAAACCTGTTTAATAGTATAGCAAAAACAAACACTAAACTTATCACTAAAATGATCCAAACTCAACTCTTCGGGTCATTTCTATTCACAAGGTCCTTAATCTTTATGTTTTACCATCAATTATACTATTTAGGGATCCATGAATACCAAAAACTCCCAATATGCTAATGTCAAGCACTAACTCATCTTAAAACTTTGAAACAAAGTTAGTCTTAACAACAAACAAATGCTATTAATCACCAAAACACTTAATTGACTGAAATTAGGGGTCTACATTCTTACATAGCTAGTATAGGATGTGATCACCAAAATTACATTATAAGTCATGTTTTTTAACTGCACACTCTATTCACCATGCAGCAAGGGACGTGGACTGATTCCTCCCATGTGGGCTCACCACCGGATGACAACACCATTGATGGCAACGATGCTAACAGCGATGGAGACAACTGCAATGGTAACAAAAACCATGATGCCAATGACATCCACTGCGATCGATTCAACTAATTGTCCACATGAGCTTTGGTGATATCTTACTGGTTCTTTTGAATAGTGGAACATGAATGATGTGGTAATGAACTTTAGATGGAGTTTTGTGACTTTTGTATGTGGTACTAGTCTAGTTATATTGTGGTAGTACTGAACTTTTAGATGTCTTTTGGATGGATTGACCTTTAGGTAACTTATAGTAGTAATGTAATTGGACTATATGTCTTTGGGTGGATTAGAAGTGTTTATGGAAGTGAACCTCGTGGATGGTATTGGGTTTGAATTGGTGCTAATTAAAGCTTGAACTTCTTATTTGTTTGTCGAGTAATGCATGGATGTGTATTGTGGATTATATGATACACGGATGTGTATAAATCAACTATTAATGTGGTGTATATGTGGTCAACTAATTGGTAATTTCTGCTAGCCTTGCTAAAACCTAGGCTACTAGAATTAATCCTCATTGGTATAATTTTGCTGACAGCCACGAAGTCAATTTGCTGACGGTTAGGACAATTAGGAAACCTTTTCTGCTAATGATAAAAAACTATAAGGTTTAATTTGCCTGATGGTAATATGCACATCAACCAAAGTATTTTGCCGACAGGCAAAAATCCGCCAGGTTCATTTCTGTTGACAGTGATTTGCCATCAGCAAAATTCTTTCTGCGGACGGCAAAAAAAACCGTTAGGTTCGTTTTGATGACAGCGAATACCCGTCAACTAAATTCTTCTTTATGGCAAAAACCGTCAGAAAAGTAGCAAAAACCATCAGAATAATTTTCTTAACGGTTAACCGTCAGAAAATTTTTATTTCCCAACCAGTAGATCTGAGGGGATTTGGTTGATGCGCGGTTACCGGTCAGAAAAATTAAACCTAACGGTTTTGCTATTTTGATGACAGTTTTCAACCGTGGGGAAATATTTGTTTTCTGATAGTGATGTGGGCGCAAGAGATCGAGTCAGTACGTAGTTTTCCTTGAAATATATCAGCTAGCAATTGTCTTCGCCTTCAGAAAATCAGAAGTTACTTTGAAGATATCTGCAGAGAGCCAGAGACTGAACACTGAAGTCTAGCTCTGATGTGAACATCGATTCCTTATGCTTCTTATCGCAATGAAACCTGTTTGACAGTGATGGAGAACATCGATCGATTAAAGTTTTTATCGAAGGATGGACTTGGCGATCAGAGCGGATGAATGATCACAATTAAATTTTTTTCCCACTCAATGAGTCTAACCAAAACCTTACTTGAAACTCTCAAACACGAAGGAGCAAAACAGAGAGAATCTTGGTCTTCAACTTGCTCGTGGGGTTGTGATGATCAAGATGATCTTGGATATTCTCCCACTTATCACAGCAAGCAAGAACACAAGAAACAAAAACATCAAACACGATCTACAAAAATTTCTCGAAGATTAAGCAAAGAGATCGAGTTCTTACAAAAGATTGCCTAGATGATGAGGATATGACCTGAAGAAGATTCATCCATCAATCATACATCCTCGGCACAAGAAGCACAAGCAAGTAGAAGGAGGGGAGGCAAATCCAACTTGCGAGGATGTAAATTGCAAGAAATTAAATTGCGGAATTTAAATACTGAATTTAAGACATAATATAAATACTGAAATTAAATTCAGAAAAGTAAGGAAGTAAAATTTTATTTCTTTAGAGGAAGGTTTACAAAGCTTCAAAATATGATGGCAAAACTCAAAGGAGCACAAAACACTCAAGAGGAGAACTACCCTACCCCTCTATTTATACTACTATTGAGTCATCCTCTACCCTTGGATGGGTTCTACTTGGCCCTCAAGTAACCTCATCAAGGGTTAAGATTGAATTATCCTCCACCTTTAGATAAGTTCTACTTGGCCCTCAAGAAACCTCATCAAGGGTTGAGTTCAATCAAGTTAACTTGACCGCTACTCTATCCTCTAAACCGCAATTCAACGGCTCTCCTTGATCCAAACAGCCCTAAGTTAGCATCTCAGCCGTTCCCTTGTCTTCTAGGCTCGCAACGACTCCGTCTCTGGTCATCCTCCGGCGATCCCCGACCGTCTGGACCTCCGGCACACCTCGCCTAGTCCCGATCATCTTCCACCTCATCATAACCTAGCACCGTCGTCCTACAACTATAAAAAACAAATAAACCCATCATATAGCAATGTCCAAAATGATATACAGTAATTATCCAATTGCTAATAAATCAGATTCCTAACTCAAATCCAGTCAAATACTTATCACCAACATGGGTAGATCTCCACATGGTCTTTGAGTTTATAAATTAAGTTGATACATAATTTTCACTCATTTTAATTTAGAAAAATGATAAATATTCTCTGGATGCAGCTAGCCAATATCTTAGACGCTTGTTGCCGCAGTTTATGTAGAATACTATTGCAGGCTTGCAGTGTACTTATACTAAACCATGCTAAGACAGGGCGCCAACTAAGCATCGTCAGATATTCCACATTAGACACAATAACTGAATAAGCACAGTTGACTACCCAGGCACAAAGCGTCAATTTACTACAGTAAAATTGGTCTTCATGTGGAAATTTGGTTTGCTCGCTCGCAGACAAGCTGGTGTACATCCAATCTGGGTGGGCACATATATGAAATAGAGTGGTAATTTTCCTAGAAGACTATTTCATTTTGACCAGTGATTATTCAATAATCATCAATTTCTTTCGGTAAGTCTAGACCCTTTGCGGATAGCGAGGTGATTTGTATAAAAGCAGTTTTAACAGTTTAATTCGGCGATATTTACTAATCATGCAGTAATCTCTCTTGTTTCTCGGTGTCTACAAAAGAATCCTGTTAGACATGACAAATATTCTCCATACCTAACTTTCATATGATGTTACTTAAAAATGGTAATAGCACTGGCAAAAAAAAGCACATTTAACGAACGGTTATATGGTGTTACTTGGATTCAAGACCACTTCAGCTTGAATTTGGTTGTCTACTTTCTTCTTCATTAACAATATACCTAGTAATCCCTCCTGCATATTCTCAGTTTTTTTATTAGCAAAAGAAAAGGTATCACACGAGTTAGTCCAACGAACGGTTGGAAACTAATTGTGACCATTTCAATTAACAAACATGCATCAAGCCTTGTTTAAAAAAATATGAATCAACCATCTTGCATGAATTAATAGCCAAATTCTACTAATTGATGGCATAGTAACTTCATTCACCGATGAAGCACCATGTGGAGGTCCATCCATGTTTGTGATGAGTATTTGACTTTATTTGAGCAAGGTGTACTCAAGTTTGAGTTTGATTTGGATTGATTTTCAAAATGAAGCAATTTGAGTTGTCTCGCCAGAGTGGCGATGACTGGTCGTATGGACGCTGTAGTGATGAGTTGGATGGTTTATTGCACATCTTTGTGGGCATTGCTATGTGAGGAGTTTCCTTGTCTTTGATGGTTGCAGGACGACGGTGCTAGGTCATGGTGAGGCGAAGGATGACCGGACTAGGCGAGGAGCGCCGGAGGTCCAGACGGTTGGGAGATCGCGGAAGATGATCGGAGACGGAGTCCGGCAAGTCAAGAAGACAAGGAAAGGAGATGATGCTAGCTAGATGCCGCGTGGATCAATGAGGACCGTCGGATTGAGGTCTAGTTGATAGGTTAGCGGGTCTAGGTAGTATGCTTTGAAAACCGTGCAAGAAAACCCGGTATGTGTGTGGGTTTGGGTTAGCCCTTGCATGGCTGTGTGTGGGTTAATCCTAGCCCTTAGATGAGTGCTCTAGGGTTGAGGTACTCATCCAAGGGTGGTAGGTGGCCCAAGAGTAGTATAAATAGGGGTGGAGGGTAGCCTCCTTCCCTTGAAGGTGTTGAGGTTTTGATGCTCATTTGAGCTTTGCCCACATGAATGTGAGGCTTTGTAACCTCCCTTCCAGAAATGAAAGTTTTATTCATCCACCTCTGAATTTATTTTATGCATTTACATTATGTCTTTACTTTACGCAATTTAAATTCAGCATTTACTTTCCCGCAATTACATTCCCGCAATTTACTTTCAAGTAATTTGGATTTGCCTCCTCCTTCTAAATGCTGCTGTTCTTGGATGTTTTGAGTGTGTTCATATGGTTTTACATCTCTTTGCACTCTTGGATTGAGTAGAGAACATCTTTTCTTCCAAGTTCCAACTTTGTTCTGAACTTGTTCTTCGCGCAGCAGTCAGTGTTTGATTTTTGTAAAAATATAGAAAATCCTTTTTGAGTGATTCTTGTTGGAGGAGGTGCGGAACTCTGATATCCGCTTGCAGAAAATTTTTGGAGTTCACTTGTTGTACCGTTTGGGCGCCATGAGGTGAAAACCGAGCCCCAAACGTTCTGCTCGAAGTTCTTGACCAGAGTGTGTTCTTCGATTTTTCGTGTTTTTTCTGTAAGGCTTTTTGAGGAGAAATTTGGTGGAGTTCTTCAAGACTCTGATTCTCACAGGGAGAAAAAGTCTCAAAATTTTGTGAGCTACAGAAACCCACCAACCTCCTGTGCAAATTGAGGACAAGTTCTGGGAATTCTGCTTTTGCTTTTCTGAAAGTGACTTTTGTGATTTGAATTGATGTCCTTTCTAAAAGCAAGAGTTTGAATTGATTCCTCTTTATCTTGGACACTAGACAACCAGGATTGTGACTCAAAATCCCCACATATTTTATGGTACTTATCCATGCAAGCTTGGGGTACACATAGTTGTCTAGTTTTTCGGTTTTTCACAATTCCTTTTGAGCGATCTTGTCGAGGTTTTTGTTGGAGTATTTTGGGGAATTTTTATTTGCGACCATTCACCCCCTCTGCTCGCCATTTCGGTCCTTCAATTGGTATCGAGCCGGTTCTGCTCTTTCTAGATCTTGACCGGTCTCAAGAGCCATGGCGACGGACAAATATTCCACCAAGCCTCCCATCTTTAATGGAGTTGATTTTCCTTTTAGAAATCCCGGATGGAGTCATACATCATCGCCTGTGGCTACCGATATGGCGTAAGGTGAAACTCCGTATGAGGTTCCTGGCGATGAAAATGTCACGCCATCAATATGGTTGACGTTGAGGCGAATGCTAAGGCAAGGAACATTCTCATACAGGTCTTAGCCATGTGAGTATGATAGATTTCTCACCTTCGCCGCTCACGAGATTTGGGTAACCTCGATGCTTACCATGAGGGCTCTACTCAAATCAAGACCGTGAGGCAGATTCAGCCAAGCGCGAGTACAACAAGTTTGATCAACGCTACGGTGAGAGTCTCGACGAGTGTTTTGGTCGGTTTACAAAGATTTTGAGCGACCTCCGAGCAGCTTGGTTGCATATACCTCGACTCGGACAATGCTCGGCATTTCTTAACCGCACTCGACCTTCGGTTTGGGAGATGAAGGTGACCACCATCAAGGACACCACCGACTTATCGACTCGACTCTTGACGGGCTTTATTCCCGCCTCAAGACTCATGAGATCGATGTCGCCTCTCTGAAGACGAAATCTCGACGATGGCTTTGGTCACCGATCCCATTGGATCTTCTTCTTCCGATCCTTCTATTGGTTTCTCTCTTTCCGCCCTTTGCGAGCTAAGCGATGACCAATCGGAAAAATTTCCGAAAATGAGCTTGCTCTTCTCGCCGCAAGTTTTCTCATGCATACAAGAGGGTGAGAGAGAGGAAGAGAGGTGGCATGATCACCGCTTGAGTGTGGTGGCCCCAACCACATTCGGCGAATCTGTCCTAAGCCGGAGAAGGGCAAGAACGACGTTGGCGGTTCGGGCAAGAACGACTACACCGACAAGAACCGCAACAAGAAGCCTCCAGTTCGTGAATCGGCGCACGAGAAGAAGTACCGCAACTTCTCCAAGAACAAGAAGCTCTTCCACCGCGTCCTCGCCGCTTTGACGACATCAACCTCTCCGACACGGAGACATGGAGCGACGAGGCGAGGATGATCCGCAAGAGAAGAAAGGCGGCGACGACTTCTCCAAGATGTGCTTCATGGCCGACACCAACGACATCAGCGACTCCGAGCTCTACAAATGACTGGACGAGGTACCCTCCTATGACCAAACTCAACGAAGCTTTCGCAAATTAGGAAAATTTCATGCTAGAGCTAGAGCTAGGTGTACGGAGCTTGAGAAGGAAGTAGGTACCTTGACTCGGGAGTTAGCTTCACTTAGATCTTCTCCCTCCCGAGTCACTGATGATTGCTCTTTGTGTGATGCTATTCTTGTGGAGTTGGAGAACCTAAGGACCATACATGATAGTGTGCTTGTTGAACTTGATGGTCTTAGGTTGAAGAATGCTAGCACTAGTTCTGTTGATGCTATTCCTGTTGAGGCTAGTTTTCTTCATGCTCACTCCACTCCATCATGCTCTAATTGCCCTAAATTGCTTGCCGAAATTGATGCCATGAGCGAACACCTTAGGAAGCTTTCTGCTAGAAACAATGAACTTGAATCACATGCTTCTAAGGACCCAATACTCATGTGAGGGTCAGAAGCAATTAAAACTTGACAATGAAACCCTGAATGTCAAGTGTGCTAAACTTGCTAAGGACTTACTAGATAAGTCACAAAAATATTGCTTACGATGTACTGAGATTGTGGGGGACTTGGATAAAATCCATGTCGAGCTTAGGAAGAAATTAGAAGACCAAGCCCATAGAATTAGAGATGCTCATGCTTTCTTGTGAGGCCCTCAAGATTGAGGCAACCCGTCTTTGAGGAGAAAATGCACGTCTTGAGAGAGCTCATCTTTCTCGGTTCTTCTTCCTCTCCTTCCCCTGCTCTTCTTGTGCTTCTTTCTTCCGAGATTGCCAAGATCTTATGAGCACTCTCGAGAAGTTTGTTGGAGGCAAGAAGAAGCTCAATCTTATTCTAGACCAATCCAAGATTAGTAGATTCAATCAAGGTCTAGGATTTGATCCCTTGGAGCACGCCGGCGCATCCTCCCACCATTGTGCGCGGCTCCAAGAGTGGTGAGATTGTGGTAGCTCCCAAAGTGAGTACCACCGTGTTTAGGTCTCTGGGTTGTCCATAGGACTTCCACCGTAAGGGTGTTACTCCTATTGCTTCGCCTCTAGCAAGGCGAAGTACACATGCACCTTCAGAAGAAGGATGGTCACCTAGTAGATTTACGCCCAGTGCGCCAAGATCACTCGGTGTGAGCGTGTTGTCGCTCTTAGGGTATTGTGGTCATCCCGGCACTTTGAGTGCTCCTAAGACACACACCGCTTCTAGACAGTTAGAGAGTCGCTTTTTTTGGCAATGTCCGTGACTTGGTTTTCATGCTAGTTCTTCGAGTTTTAGTCCCGGAGCTGTTCAGTAGTCGATCTTTCCGCCGTCCTCTTGATATTCCTCGCTTTTCCCATCGAGGTAGATATCGTGGCGTGAGGTGTTTTCGGTAGGAGATCCAGCAAATTTTCTCGGGATGGTCCGCTTTTGCACCACGGCGTACAACCCAGCTTTGACTCCTAGATTATCTACCAGAGTTGCTCCTGATCGTGTGAGAGTTGAGCGTCAGAGAGACACTCGAGTCCAGTCTTCTTCTGTGGCTGGTACTCTGAGGTGTCGTATGGTTCAGTATTGGGTTCCTAAGTCTTCACTCTATCCCAGTACTGAGTCATCTTTATCTCTTTTGTCTTGATCAGTTCAAATCCGAATGGGAAGGGCGATGTTTGGATTGTTGACTCGGTTGTTCTCGCTATATGACCGGGATTCTCGTTGGTTCTCTTCCTAGTCCGAGCCCCGGTGATGAGTTAATCACTTTTGGGATGCATCTTGAGTAGAGTCATTGCTAAAGGTACCATCTGCATTAACCAAAATTTCATTCTTAAAGATGTTGCCTTAGTAAGTAAGCTGCAATACAATCTGCTCTCTGTTTCTCAGCTTATCGATGACTCTTTCGAGGTAAGCTTCAAGAGTAATGCCTGTAGAATTCTTGATTCATCAGGAGGGTTAGTTTGCAGGATTTCTAGATTTGGGAGAGTCTTTCGTGCTGATTTTTCTGCTTCTTCTGGAGACTCTCTTCGATGTTTGATTGCTTCTGAGTCCCGTGATCTCTCCTTCTGGCATAGGAGACTTGGTCACATTGGTTTTGATCATTTGACCCGAGTTAGCAGCCATGATCTCATTCGGGGTTTGCCCAAACTCAAGATGGTCAAAGACTTAGTTTGCTCTCCTTGCCGACATGGCAAGATGGTTATCGCTTCTCATCCTCCATCCACCGTAGTGATGACCGATGCACCGTGACAGCTTTTACATATGGACACCGTTGGTCCAAATAGAGTGCAATCGGCAGGAGGGAAGTGGTATGTTCTTGTCATCGTTGATGATTTTTCTAGATACTCTTGGGTATTCTTCATGGCCTCGAAGGATGAGACTTTTCTCACTTCAGGGTTTGATCAAGAGGTTGTCTATTGAGCTCCCGTGTGCATTACGAGCTATACGCAGTGATAATGGCACGGAGTTCAAGAATTCCTACTTTGAGAGTTTTTGTGAGGAGTCCGGTTTAGAGCATCGCTTCTCTTCTCCCTACGCTCCTCGCAGAATGGCGTAGTGGAAAGGAAGAACAGGACCACGGTTGAGATGGCGGGACGATGCTAGACGAGTCTGAGACTCTAGGAAGTTTTGGGTGAGGCTATAGCTCTTGCTTGCCATGTTTCTAATCGCGTGTTTTGAGAGCACATTTGCATCGCACTTCTTATGAGTTGAGGTATGGGCGAAAGCCCGGTGTCTCATTTTCGCTTTTCGCTTTAAAGTGTTTTATCTTGAAGTCCGTAACCTAGATAAGTTTGAGTCTCGCTCTTCCGATGGTATCTTTCTAGGTTACTCGACTTCTTCTCGTAGCTATAGGGTCCGGAGTGTTGATGCGCATAGGATCATAGAGACCGTGATGTGACCTTCGATGAGGCTAGCCGGGAGCTAGACCTGATGTTTGTGCTCTTCTTATCCCTCCGAGACCATCTTTGTAGAAGATGAGGATGATGGAGATGATGGTGTTCCACCGGATCCAGTTCCTCTATACCCGAGGTGCCTCCTGCTTCCATTTCGCACCTCGAGTGACCACTCTTGCCTTCCGACTCTCCTTCAATAGTGGCTCGCTCCTACCTCTTCCGTGCATGAGGTAGAGGTCACTCGCTTCGGTCCTCCCCGTCATATCCAGAAGCTCATCCACCGATCGGATCATTGGTGATCTGCTTGAGCGCGCACTCGCTCAAAATCGGGTTTGTCCAGCTGCCTCCACTCGCCTTCGTTGCCTCCTTTGAGCCGAAGATGTTTCTCATGCATTATCCGATGAATCGTGGATTAATGCTATGCATGAGGAACTTGAGAACTTTGAGAGGAACAAGGTATGGCAGCTTGTCGAGCCCCATCCGGTCATAATGTCATTGGGACCAAGTGGGTGTTCAAAACAAGCAGAGTGAGGATGGGGTTGTCATTCGCAACAAGGCTAGGCTAGTTGCACAGGGGCTTTTCTCGAGTTGAGGGTCTTGACTTTGAGGAGACCTTTGCCCTCGTAGCTAGACTAGAGGCTATTGGATCCCGCTTGCATTCTCTGCATCCCGTGGCTTCAAGCTCTATCAAATGGATGTCAAGAGTGCATTCCTCAATGGCTATATTGAGGAAGAGGTTTATGTCAAACAACCTCTAGGATTCGAGAACCCCAAGTTTCCGAGTCATGTATACAAGCTCTCCAAAGCTTTGTATGGACTCAAGCAGCCTCCAGAGCATGGTATGAGAGGCTCAAGTCTTATCTTCTCACCATGACTTCAAAATGAGCATAGTAGACAAAACTCGCTCATCGACACCATGAGTCTCATTTTCTTCTTGTCCGATTTATGTGGACGATATCATTTTTGGTGGCTCGTCTCATTCGCTTGTGTCTCAGTTTTCTGAGGTAATGAGCACAGAGTTTGAGATGAGTATGATGGGCGAGTTGAGCTACTTTCTTGGCTTCCAAATCAAGCAGACTCGGGAGGGTACTTTCTTGCATCAAGGCAAATATACCCGTGACCTCCTGAGGCGCTTCGACATGTCTGATGGGAAGCCGGTGATGACTCCTATGGCCACCACTGCTGTCCTCGAGCCCGATGAGGATGGTGAGCTCTTGATCAAAAGGAGTTTCGGAGCATGATCGGCTCCCTCTTGTACCTCACTGCTTCGAGGCCGGACATACATTTTGCTGTGTGTCTGTGCGCTCGATTTCAAGCTTCTCCTCGCGCCTCTCACCGCCAGGCGGTCAAGCGCATCTTCAGGTACCTTCGTGCTACCACTGATTATGGTATTTGGTACTCTTCGTCTTCTTGTCTATCTCTTAGAGCCTTTTCTGATGCCGACTTTGCTGGCTGTAGGATAGATAGGAAGAGCACTTCTGGCACTTGCCAATTCATTGGCACTTCTCTTGTTTCTTGGTCATCTAGGAAGCAGTCCGGAGTTGCACAGTCCACCGCTGAGGCCGAGTATGTTGCTGCAGCTAGTTGCTGTAGCCAGGTGCTCTGGATGAGATCGACCTTACGGGACTATGGGTTAGAGATAGAGAGTGTGCCACTTTTCTGTGACAACACTTCAGCTATTTGCATTGCTAAAAACCCAGTGCAACATTCCCGGACCAAGCACATTGATATTAGATATCACTTCCTTAGAGACCATGTGGAGAAGGGAGATATCGCGCTTCAGTTCGTAGAGAGTGACCTTCAGTTAGCCGATATTTTCACCAAGCCTTTGGATAGCTCCAGATTTGTTGCCTTGAGGAGTGAGCTTGGAGTCGTGAGCCCTTACGGCCTTTCGTGAGGGGGAGCTGGTTTGTATATTATGTATTATATGTTTTCTTCCAGCTTTTCTTTTCTTTGTGTTTCTTCCGGGTGACTTTGGGCTTGTTTTCTTGAGTTGAGTTCACTCACTTAGACTTCTGCATGCCTTGCATTGACCTCTTATCTTGTGCTTTAGGTTGCTATCATGCGTGATTAGTCGTTCTCTCTTCTCTCTAGGTTGAGTTCTCTCACGCCTTATAAGTCTAGCGGTATTGGGTCTCCTGGTAGACGAGGTCCGTGTGCACTCCTTAGTTGGGATCTAGAGTCGACTTCCTATGTCACCACTGGGAAGATAAGAGCGAGTCCTGAGCCGTAGTGAGTCTCTTCTATCTTTTCTATGCTCTATAGCCATCCGCTTTTGCAGCCTCGACTTCTTCTCCTCATTCTGCTTTTCTAGTTATTATTGAGTTCATTCGGGTTTTCTTTATGCCTAATCTTGATAATAACTCAACTTTAACCAGATTTGAGCTTAAAATTGATTCATTTGTTGAGGGGAGTTTGGGAATCTGCTCATGCATTGCATTTAGACTGCATTTTCTGTTTTATGAGCTTTGTCTATTATGCAATTGATTTCTTCTTCATGCTATACACCATGCTACATCATTTGAAGAAAATCACTAGCTTAGGTATGTCCAAGTTTATTTAACTTGCTAAGCTTAAAAATGAAATAAGCCTTAAATGAAAAACTTGATGAAACTTGTTGCTTTTACTTGCTAGGTTTCTTCTCTAGAGGTTTGTGCCATAATTTGAGAAATTTAGGAGTTCTCTAGAGTCCCTATAGCAACTTGGGTGAAACTAGTTTGATCCATGCAGAGTCCTTCAATTGCTCATGAATCGTTGTGCTAAAATGAAAATTAAACAAAATTGACTCTTCTTGTGCACATACGACTCAACACCTTGTATTCACAAGACCGCTTCCCATTGCACTTGGGATGAACTTGGAATACATCGTGTTTGACCTAGACCATCCTCTTAAGAGCTCATCTTGAGATGGTCGCATACGGCTTGAGTCAATTGGTTGTCAAAAGAAAATGCAAATAAATTAAAAACAAAGACATATGTGGGTAAAGAATGCAAATAATGTCAAACATTTGCACCCCGCTATGTCTTGTATGATGATAAATCAAAATTTGCATTAAGTGATAAATGAGCCCAAGGACCTTATATGCTCTTCTAGATTCCCCAACGTGTTGAGTAGGTTGAACTCTAGGTTTTCCTTTTGATCCTTAGAGTGACTATTCTTCTATTTTTGAAACTAAAGCTAAGTGTTGCACTTGTCAAATCTTGCTAAAATGAAATATTCAAAACTAAGCTCGATTTGCACTTGGACATGTCTTAGTTTAGTCATCTTCAAATTGACAAGCTTGGTGTAATATCCTTCCGTTTTGATCAATTGGATAATCCTCAAAGCTTTTCGATTGCATTTCATGCATACATAAAAAAATTGATGCCTATATTGCCAAAAGGGGAGATAACGTAGAAAAGGCATCACTAAAAGATAAAATGTGAATGCTTATTTGGTTATTATGATCTTTGTAAAACTATGCTACTACTGTTGGATCATAATCTCATAATCGCATTTGACATGTTTAGTTGGATTTTAGAGTTTTGTTGAAAACTTGCTCTTTCTTAAATTTAACTCTAAAATCTGAATTCCTCTTCGTCAACTTGGTCATGGTTCTAATTTCTATCTTTGGACCAAGTTTGACTTTGCAACTGAAAATTGCTTTCTTCTTCATTTTCTTCAAACTCAAATTTATGTCTTTTGTATGGTTTGTCAATATACTCATCAAGGGGGAGATTGAAGCACCATGTGGAGGTCCATCCATGTTTGTGATGAGTATTTGACTTTATTTGAGCAAGGTGTGCTCAAGTTTGGGTTTGATTTGGATTGATTTTCAAAATGAAGCAATTTGAGTTGTCTCTGCCAGAGTGGCGATCTGGTCGTATGGACGCGTAGTGATGAGTTGGATGGTTTATTGCACATCTTTGTGGGCATTGCTATGTGAGGAGTTTCCTTGTCTTTGATGGTTGCAGGACGACGGTGCTAGGTCATGGTGAGGCGAAGGATGACCGGGACTAGGCGAGGAGCGTCGGAGGTCCAGACGGTTGGGAGATCGCCGGAAGATGATCGGAGACGGAGTCCGGCAAGTCAAGAAGACAAGGAAAGGAGATGATGCTAGCTAGATGCGCGTGGATCAATGAGGACCGTCGGATTGAGGTCTAGTTGATAGGTTAGCGGGTCTAGGTAGTATGCTTTGAAAACCGTGCAAGAAAACCCGGTATGTGTGTGGGGTTTGGGTTAGCCCTTGCATGGCTGTGTGTGTGGGTTAATCCTAGCCCTTAGATGAGTGCTCTAGGGTTGAGGTACTCATCCAAGGGTGGTAGGTGGCCCAAGAGTAGTATAAATAGGGGTGGAGGGGTAGCCTCCTTCCCTTGAAGGTGTTGAGGTTTTTGATGCTCATTTGAGCTTTGCCCACATGAATGTGAGGCTTTGTAACCTCCCTTCCAGAAATGAAAGTTTTATTCATCCACCTCTGAATTTATTTTATGCATTTACATTATGTCTTTACTTTACGTAATTTAAATTCAGCATTTACTTTCCATAATTACATTCCCGCAATTTACTTTCAAGTAATTTGGATTTGCCTCCCCTCCTTCTAAATGCTGCTGTTCTTGGATGTTTTGAGTGTGTTCATATGGTTTTACATCTCTTTTGCACTCTTGGATTGAGTAGAGAACATCTTTTCTTCCAAGTTCCAACTTTGTTCTGAACTTGTTCTTCGCGCAGCAGTCAGTGTTTGATTTTTGTAAAAATATAGAAAAATCCTTTTTGAGTGATTCTTGTTGGAGGAGGTGCGGAACTCTGATATCCGCTTGCAGAAAATTTTTTGAGTTCACTTGTTGTACCGTTTGGGCGCCATGAGGTGAAAACCGAGCCCCAAACGTTCTGCTCGAAGTTCTTGACCAGACTGTGTTCTTCGATTTTTCGTGTTTTTTATGTAAGGCTTTTTGAGGAGAAATTTGGTGGAGTTCTTCAAGACTCTGATGCTCACAGGGAGAAAAAGTCTCAAAATTTTGTGAGCTACATAAACCCACCAACCTCCTGTGCAAATTGAGGACAAGTTCTGGGAATTCTGCTTTTGCTTTTCTGAAAGTGACTTTTGTGATTTGAATTGATGTCCTTTCTAAAAGCAAGAGTTTGAATTGATTCCTCTTTATCTTGGACACTAGACAACCAGGATTGTGACTCAAAAATCCCCACATATTTTATGGTACTTATCCATGCAAGCTTGGGGTACACATAGTTGTCTAGTTTTTCGGGTTTTTCACAATTCCTTTTGAACGATCTTATCGAGGTTTTTATTGGAGTATTTTGGGGGAATTTTTATTTGCGACCATTCACCCCCCCTCTGTTCGCCATTTCGGTCCTTCAACCGAATAGAAAACCATGACTAGGCTCCAACTAGAAATAATGATGAAACATAATCAGATCCACGTCGGAATTACCAGGGCAGGATAAGTCCCATATGCCAAATCACTGAATCATCAGTGCATAGATCACATACAGCACGTACGCATACTAATTAATCTGAAACCCTTCTTTTCTCTAGCCCCTAACACACTTTTTTTTTCAAATCTAGCCACTCTTCAAATAAATTTGCAAAAATGATTCTCTCTCCGACCGCAGTAAGTGACGTGTTATCCACCGCACTCCCGTACCGTGGCACCCTACTAGTGCCACGACAGCACAATCCATTGTATCAAGCATGGTGGTCCTAGACTTGCCACGTGGCGGAGCTCGGCAGCAGTACATATGCTGTGGACCAATGTCTCAACAGGACCTGCCGAGCATCCCCACCTCGTAAGCTAGCCGATTCAATTAAGTAATTAAGTAAAGTGATTTATTTAAAAGTAGTTAATCAAGTGATAAATTAAGTAAAGTGATTGATTAATTGATTTAATCGGCATATTCCAGCCCAGAAAAGGGGGTTTGGCAGGATTCCTGTCTTGCTGCAGTATGGGAGTGTGGCAGATGACACGTGTCACCTTCCATGCATACCATGGTCAGGGAGAAATTATTATATTTGCAAAAAAAACTGTTAAAGGCTAGAAAAGCGAAAGCTTGGCTAACCCGTGCCTAACTCGAGCGGCCAACGGATTCGAGCAACTAAAACCCGAAGTCGCCCTCACGAAAACAATGTCAGATTGACCTTGAAGTATGGACAGAATGCAATAAAAGTCGAATAATTCTTTCTACCCTGCAAAAAGCAGCAAAAAGAAATAGAGCATCAAGCAAAAAAAGGTATACCGATTAGCCAGTAACAACGTAACATCACACACCGCTCTCTCAAGTGTCAAGAAAAAGGCAGCAACCACTAGCAATAGCACTGCACCCTCCTGGTCCTCATTTCACACGAATCGATCATCCAACGCGCCCAAACTCGACGTGTGTTAGCCTTAGTTTTGGACCATGCAGACGCCGAGCTGCCGAGCCATGCACGGAGCTGCACCCTATAAATACCCCAGCTCACCTTCACTCCACCCCCACACAACCAACAACCACACTTGCAGTGAAGTAGCTAGCTGGCAGCCATGGCTACCACTAAGCATTTGGCTCTTGCCATCCTTGTCCTCCTTAGCATAGGCATGACCACCAGTGCTCAAGCCTCCTGGGCTATGGCCCTGGTGGCGAAGGTGGCGGTGGCGGCGGCGGCGAGGGTGGTGGTGGTGGTTACGGTGGGTCAGGTTCTGGGTCTGGGTACGGTGAGGGAGGTGGCAGCGGAGGCGCTGCCGGTGGTGGGCATGGACATGGTGGTGGCGGTGGAGGTGGTGGCGGTGAGGGCGGCGCGCGGGTCCGGTATGGGTCTGGGCAAGGTTCTGGCTACGGGACCGGCGGCGCCGCTGGTGCTGGTGGATACGGGAATGGAGGAGGTGGCGGAGGCGGTGGCGGCCAAGGCGGCGGTGCAGGCTATGGACATGGGGCTGGTGAGGGCTATGGCTCTGGAGCTGGTGCTGGTGGTGCTAGCGGCGGTGGCGGTGGACACGGTGGTGGCGGCGGCGGTGGCCAAGGTGGTGGGTCCGGCAATGGCTCAGGCTATGGTTCCGGGTCTGGTGGTGGGTATGGGCAGGGTGGTGCTCACGGTGGAGGGTATGGCAGCGGTGGCGGCGGTGGTGGTGGCGGTGGCCAAGGTGAAGGCTCCGGCTCTGGCTCCGGATATGGCTATGGCTCCGGTGGTGGCGGCGGCAACGGACACCACTAAGCTCGTTTTCAGAGCCAAGCTAGTGCAATAGTCTATATTTAAAGTGATGAATCTCTCTGCTTTACAGAGAGCTTGGTTTGAGTATATGTAATACTGTACTCTGCTTGCCGATTTGCTTACTTGGCAAAGCCTAGTAAATAAAACGACCTTTGGAATAAGATCAAACTTCTGTATCTATGAGCTGTTTAATTACTTAACTGAAGAAATGTGATATTCAGGCACAGAGAATTTACAGTGCAAGTCAACCTAGCAAATATATATATAGATGATGCGTGAAGGAAAACTTCCTCCACATTTCGGGCACGATCGATCTCTCACTGCTAAAATCATGTTAAAGAGAAGTTAATCAGACACAACTTCAGTACCATTTCTATTTAATCAGACACAACTTGAGTTCCATTTCTACAAGGCTTATGATTGACTGATTGTACAACATGCAGTTCCTGGAGGGTATCAGATGGTCGTATACTGGACTCTATTTCTGAATCTCTGCTCTGAACATTATGCAGTTGCTCCGAGAAATTTATTAACCAAAGTTTTAGTCTAATGACCATAAACAATCCTGCGTCGACAGCTGAACATCTCCCCTGACTCTGTCCCTTGTCAGTACGCTATTGTGGATTTCAGAAACTGTTTTAGTTCTACTCTGAACTTTGCAACTCTTCAAATTCTTGTGCAAACTGCTCTGCTACTTAGTTTGATGGAGGCAAACTTGAGTAAGAAGTTGCATATGCTGCTAGGGTTTTCCCTACGAATTCAGACAGCATATTACAGAATAACTCATACTTGGATTTGCAATGGCAAGGATACGATCATATTCAGAACTCATATATCCGGATTCCATGTCCGAATTTTTGTCTCCGAATTCTCCGAAACTAAAATATGCAGTGCTGAACTGCTGTCATCTATACCCCTTTATAATGCACCTAAGCAATTTTTCTTACGTCCACCCTAAATAATGCACCTCATTAGAGATGGCCCAATGTTTATGCACCCAACAAAACGTCCTCAGAAACTTGCATTCATCAAAATGAACGTCTCAGATCTTTCCTCAGTTTTACTCACACACATCCGATGGTCATTATTTAGTGTGTCTAATCATCCCTGTGGCCCACAACAGACCTCCCCCACCTACATATTTGGAAGGAGAGCGAATCAAACAAGGAAATAAATAAGGAGGATCCGCATGTAAGGAAACCAGACTTGAATTTTTTACTGGCCAAAATTGTACGTACTACATATTTAGAAGGAGGGTGAATCAAACAAGGAAATAAACAGGGAGGATCCACATGCAAGGAAACAAGACTTGAATTTTTTATTGTCCTGGCATTGTGATCGTATTTTTTCCGAATATGACCCTTCTCGAGACTTTTTTACGGATCTAGCCCCATAAAACCAAATTTCAGCGCACGGAGAGCGCTGAATTTTTGCTTTTATTTTTTATCTAAGGAACCAACGGTCTGTGAGTGCTGCTTAATTTTTTTCATTTTTTCTCGCGAACCAGCGCCAATGCGAGCACTGCTTAATTTTATCTTTTTTCCCCGTGGATCCAAATGGTCGACGAGCGCAGATTTATTTTTCCATATTTTTCCAAATCATCCTGTGCCCCACAATGACCTTCCTCACCTCCAAAGATCAACAAGGAAAAGGAAATAAACGTCTTGGAATCAAGGAAAAGGAAACAAACGTCCTGGAAAAGGAAAAGACCATACATTACGTGCTGGGAAAAGGAAACCGGGAGATGGGGCAGCGCGGCCGGGAGAACGCAGGTCTGCAATAGTTCCACGGTCGCCATCGGTGGCTTTGCCGACGCCGCGAGGTTCTTGGTCACGACCTCGCGACGCATGCGTCTCTCGATAAATTTATAATTTAAATTTTTTGAAAATAATTTTATTAAGTACAAAATAATCGAAAGTTTTTTTGAGAATTTTTCTAGAATTTTTTAACCTAATGTGCTATCTTTTCAAAAATCCTTCTATATTTAAAAAAATGAAGGCAACTCACCTGTAGCTTCTTCTAGCTGTAGCCCAGACCAGAGAAGCTTCTTCTCTTCCCTCCCTCCATTAAAGCAAGAAAGAAGCTCCAAAGCTCCATCAATCCCGCACCAAATCTCCTCTTTCCATCTATGGTGTTAATTCCCCAAATTTCGTGCTCTATTGCTAAGATTTCCTCTCAATCTGATTTGATCCCAAATTATGGTTTTCATAAATATGCTTGTTTCGGGGCTATAAAAGCCGGCGAGCTCTCCTCCACCCATCGCATTGCGTAAATCCCCAAGTGCTCCCTCTTGTAAAGATCGTCGGATTTTGGAGGTAACCCAAGCCATCACCGTCATCTTTCCCGACGAAATTCACCGCAACCGTGACTCCTCCCACGCAGGCTCGCCGCACCAGTGCCGACCCACTGCGATCGGCCGGCCACCCCTGGCCTTCCCTCCCCTTGCGCTAGCCAAGCCCAGAGAGCACGCTGTGCTCTCTATGGAAGCTGCAAAAATAATCTAAAATCGAAAATTCTTTTTCTTTCTCTTTCTTCATTTAAAATCTTTTGGGAGCCCGTTTTACCATTCGACCTCCATTTAGTTCCGTTTTCTTTCTAAATTCATTTAAAATTCTAAATTTCTCTTTTATTATTAAGTGTTGTATTCATACTTATCTTCTCATTTAATTGATAAGCGGGTGTACTACCATCGTAGCGTTAGCACAGGCACTGTACTAGTTCTTGGTAGGGATGGCAATCGGGTGAGTACCTTCGGGTATCACCGTCTTAAGCCCAAACCCAAACAAAGCCCCGTCTACCCAAATCTACTAAGCTGTACGGGTACAGATCTGTGCCCATACCCAAACCCAATGGGTATCTACGGGCACAGATCTGTGCGCGAGCACCGAAGGGCAAAGGCGGAGAGGTGGGGGGCGCCACGGCCGCCGCATGCTCCCCTCCCCTCTCGTGGACACCGGAGGCCAAGGGAAGTGGCCAAGGCGACAACACCGTCGAGGCAGGGGGTGATTCTCTAATGAAGACCGATCAAATCTTTTCGTCTATTGTTCCTTCTCTCCTCCCCGAAAGAAATCCACCAAGAACTACTCCGATATACCAAGAACGGCAAACCATTGAACCAAGAAACCAAAACCCGGCGTATCAACCACACCACAAGAGCGAGGGGAGAGAGTAGGGTGATGTAGGTGATGAGCGCCGCGGCGTCGCCTTGTCACAGCGCCTGACAGACTCCTCGACAAAGCAGACCTCGTGGAGCTTCCTCTAGATTGCCTTGTCCCGACGCCGCCGCCGCTTCTAGTCGGTCGCGGGCTCGCCATGGCTTCGTTGGAACACTAGACCTCGGGGGTACGCACGGGGGTAGTGCGTTCCGGGTGAGTAGGGGTCTCCTCTCCTTTCTCTCTCTTCTTTTGGGCACTGTGCGCCCCGGGGCGGAGGGAGGCAATAGGAGGAGCCGGTGCCAAGGGAGGCGAGGCGAGAGGAGGAGCGAGCGTCAGCCACCGAGGGAGGTAGAGGCGAGGGGAGGGAGGCCGAGGCAATCAGGCGATGGGGGCAAGGGGAATTAGGGAGGAGCTGACTCAGTCGAGCAATCAGTGAGTTTGTTTTTCTAATATGTCTCTAAAAAGTGGGCCCACATGTCATAGAATACCCATTGAGTACCCATGGGTATAAATTGACACCCACACCCATCCTATGGGCTTATCGGGTACTCAAACCCGTAAACCCATGGATCTGAAGTGCTACCCATACCCGCTCCTATCAGGTCGGGTACCCACGGGTACCCAAACCCATGGGTAAAATTGTCATCCCTAATTCTTGGCCACTTCTCTTTTTCCCTTCTTTTCCTCTGTACGCTGTTCTTTGCCTGGCTGCCGGTGTCAATCCTCCAAACTGATGCAGGTAAGTAGGTAACAATCCGACAACACAACAGTCAGGCCCTGTTTAGCACACTCATTTTAATTTACAAAAATGATAAATATTCTCTGGATGCAGCAAGCCATATCTTAGACGCTTGTTGCGGCAGTTTATGTAGAATACTATAGCAGGCTTGCAGTGTACTTATACTAACCCATGCTAAGGCATCATCAGATATTCCACATTAGACAGAATAACTGAATAAGCACAGTTGACTACCCATGCACAAAGCGTCAAATTACTACAGTATAAATGGTCTTCATGTGGAAAGTTGGTTTGCTCGCTCGGAGACAAGCTGGTGTACATCCAATCTAGGTCGGCACATATGAAATTGAGTGGTAATTTTCCCTTGAAGATTATTCTTTTGCAAAAAAAGCACATTTAACGAACGGTTATATGGTGTTACTTAGATTCAAGACCACTTCAGCTTGAATTTGGATGTCTACTTTCTACTTAATTAACAATATACCTAGTAATCCCTCCTACATATTCTCGGTTTTTTATTGGCAAAAGAAAAGGTGTCACACGAGTTAGTCCAACGAACGGTTGGAAATTAATTGTGACCATTTCAATTTACAAACATGCATCAAACCTTGTTTAAAAAAAATATGAATCAACCATCTTGCATGAATTAATAGCCAAATTCTACTAATTGATAGTAACTTCATTCACCAAATAGAAAATCATGACTAGGCTCCAACTAGAAATAATGATGGAACATAATCAGATCCACGTCGGAACTACCAGGGCAGGATAAGTCCCATCTGCCAATTCACTGAATCATCGGTGCATAGATCACATACAGCACGATACGCACACTAATTAATCTGAAACCCTTCTCTTCTGTCGCCCCATCACACTTTTTTTAGGCAAATCTAGCCTCCTTCCAAACAAATTTGCTAAAATGGTTCCCTCTCCGACCGAGTACCGAGGTAGGTGACACGTGTTATTTGCCGTACTCTATACCGTGGCAACATAGTCCATCGTAGCAAGCATGGCAGGCCCAGAGCTACCACAAGCAGCCAAAGCTCGGCGACACAGCAGCTGCCAGCGGACCAATGTCCCAATAGGGACCTGCCAAGCATGCCCACATCGGTAAGCTATCCAGTTCAATTAAGTAATTAAGTAAAGTGATTAATTAATTAAAAGTAGTTAATCAAGTGATAAATTGAGTGAAGTGATTGATTAGATGATTTGATCAGCGTATTCCTATCGAGGAAGGAGAGCTTGGTTGGAATGTGTTGTGGCTCCAATGCATGGCAAGCAAGTGAACCTCATGCTGCCAGCGTCATGCTGCAATATGGGAGCACGGTAGATGATATGTATCACCCACCACACTTTCTATGGTCGAGAATAGTCATTTTTGTAAATTTATTTGGAAAATAACCATATTTGAAAAAAAATGTCAAAGGCTAGAAAAAGGAAGGCTTGTTAACCCGTGCCTAACTGGAGCGGCCAACAGATTCGATCAACTCAAACCCGAAGTCGGCCTCACGAAAACAATGTCAGATGACCTTGAAGTATGGACAGAATGCAATAAAAATAGAATAATTCTTTCTACCCTGCAAAAAGCAACAAAGAAATAGAGCATCAAGCAAAACAAGGTATACCGATTAGCCAGTAACAACGTAACATCACACACCGCTCTCTCAAGTGTCAAGAAAAAGGCAGCAACCACTAGCAATAGCACTGCACCCTCCTGGTCCTCATTTCACACGAATCGATCATCCACCGCGCCTTAGTTTTGGACCATGCAGACGCCGAGCTGCCGAGCCATGCACGGAGCTGCACCCTATAAATACCCCAGCTCCTCCTCACTCCACTCCACACAACCAACAACCACACTTGCAGTGAAGTACCTAGCTGGCAGCCATGGCTACCACTAAGCATTTGGCTCTTGCCATCCTTGTCCTCCTTAGCATAGGCATGACCACCAGTGCTCGAAGCCTCCTGGGCTATGGCCCTGGCAGCGAAGGTGGCGGTGGCGGCGGCGGCGAGGGTGGTGGTGGTGGTTACGGTGGGTCAGGTTCTGGGTCTGGGTACGGTGAGGGAGGTGGCAGCGGAGGCGCTGCCGGTGGTGGGCATGGACATAGTGGTGGCGGTGGAGGCGGTGGCGGTGAGGGCGGCGGGGTCTGGGTATGGGTCGGGGCAAGGCTCTGGCTATGGGGCTGGTGGCGCCGGTGGTGCTGGTGGGTACGGGAGTGGAGGAGGTGGCGGAAGTGGTGGCGGCCAAGGCGGCGGTGCCGGCTATGGGCACGGGGCCGGTGAGGGCTATGGCGCTGGTGCTGGTGGCGCTAGCGGCGGTGGCGGTGGACACGGTGGTGGTGGCGGCGGCGGCCAAGGTGGTGGGTCCGGCAGCGGCTCAGGCTATGGTTCCGGGTCTGGTGGCGGGTACGGGCAAGGTGGTGCTCACGGTGGAGGGTATGGCAGCGGTGGCGGCGGTGGTGGCGGTGGTGGCCAAGGTGGAGGCTCCGGCTCCAGTGGTGTTGGCGGCAATGGACACCACTAAGCTCGTTTTCAGAGCCAAGTGAATAGTCTATATTTAAAGATGTATCATCAGTGATGAATAGTCTATATTTAAAGATGTATCATCTGTGATGAGTCACTCTGCTTTACAGAGAGCTTGTTTGAGTATATGTAATACTGTACTCAGCTTGCCGATTGACTTACTTGGCAAAGCCTAGTGAATAAAAAGCTCTTTGGAATAAGATCTACTTCTGTATCTATGGAGCTGTTTAATTCCTTTACTGAAGAAATGTGACATGCAGGCACAGAGAATTTACAGTGCATGTCAACCAAGGAAATATATATGTAGATGATGCGTGAAGGGAAACTTCCTGCGCACATTACGGGAACGATTGATCTCTCACTGATAAAATCATATTGAACATTATAAAGAGAAGTTAATCAGACACTACTTCAGTTCCATTTCTACAAGGCTTATGATTGACTGATTATACAACATGCAGTTCCTGGAGGGTATCAGATGATCGTATACTTGACTCTATTTCTGAATCTCTGCTCTGAACATTTTGCAGTTGCTCCGAGAAATTTATTAACCAAAGTTTTAGGCTAATGACCATAAACAATCCTGCGTCGACAGTTGAACATCTCCCCTGTTGAGAGTAATCTTGTGTTTAAAGTCCGGAGTCCAGTTTGTTTGGTCTTGTTTTCAGGATTCGGTATTACCAGAATCTAGTAAGAAGAATCCTGAAACAAGTAAGCAGAAGTCTGTTTAGTTTGAAGTTTTGCCGGATAAGTAACAGTAGATTGTCTCGGCTGAAACTTTGAAGATTGAGTTAGAGTCCAATTAGTTGAAGCAATCCGTATTGATATCTGTACCTGAATTCAGTTTATAGTTTGTAATCTCTAACTTATATAAGCAATGAAGATGAGAAACAGAAAAGCTGCGGGATGGTTTTGCAGCACCAAAAGTCTGAACTCTGATTGCTGTTTCTTCTTGCCGTTTATTGTTTTCTGTATTGCGTTGCTGTTTTGTGTTAAAGCGAACAGAATCGGCAACGCAAGGAAGTAGTCCGACTTGTTCTGTGTTGTATTCCGGCAACGCAGAATACTAGTCCGACTATACAGAACCTTGTTCAGGTTATTACAGAGTAGTAATCTGTCAACTTGCATAGAGGATTTGCAACATTTGGTATCAGAGCTTGTGAGCGATTGTTGGAACAGCCAAGAAACCTTTTTTGTTGGCCTACTCAAATGCTCTTGCCTTTTCTGATTTTTCTTACGATATATATATAGATGACTACATAACCGACTAGCTAATCAATCCAAACTTACAAAGTTTGAATCTTCTAAAACTGAAACTAAATATTATCTCTTTAACTAATGCATGTCAAGATTATCTCCAACATTTTCCCCCCTAATCTTAACACACCGACTTTTACTCATTGAGGCAATCGGTCTCAACTACGATTTACCCAACACAAAACTCGATACAGGATGGTGAACGATCTCTAAGGAGTTCCGCCTTCTTTTGCTGGCCATACCACCGGGACCAATGGCGAATCCAGTGTTGGGGCTAGTTGGGGCGCCAGCCCCACCTCCGGCAGCCGACGGAACCCCCCTAAGATAAATTGAAATTGCATCACTAAGTTGTATATTTTTATCTACAGGTCGAAACCGTTGAATGATCGATTGTCCTCACATATTTATGTTATTCTATCCATTATCAAGGTACCACATTTATTATATTTTGATTCTTCACTTTGTTTCCTTTATATTTATGTATGAATTTGAAATTTGGTTAGCAATAGACCGGTAGATGTACCATTAGTACGTTTATCTTAAGTTAGAATTTCAACATAAAAGCCCCACCTCTATTTTTATCCTGAATTCGCCACTGCCGGTGACACACCTCGCCGACTATTACGACCTTTTGCTTCAGCTCCAATTGTCTTTTCACCGATAACATAACTTGATGGTGACGCAGACTCGCATTAGAGATTACTCACGAGAGAACTTGGACACACCTGCAAGAACTCTCATGCGCACACACATCTAGAACGACAACCACAACTCCTCAACATCCCGCACTCATCTTCAACGAACTTGACTTTAGACGGCGAACACATCTCTTCAACGCCCTGGAGTCAACTTCGACGAACTTGACTTAGCACTCGCAGCGGCTTCCTTTTGATCTTCTAGTGCATCATGATCTTTTCTAATGCGTACGACATCTCTGAAGGAACTCGCACACGTTTATTTTGTGGACACAACTTGCACAAAAATATGTAAGTCTTTTTTTCCCTTCACGAACGCCACCAAGGAGCGATCTACTGCTACTGCTGCACCTTGCGCTCGCATGCATGCATGAGACCAGCTCCCTATTGCCGTCGCTTATTGTTCTGCTTCTTGCTGTACTTGTTGTCGCTGCACACCACGAAGGAAATCTCCTCACGCTCACATGCATGCAACAAACCAAGGAGCAATCAAAACTAGTACTCATCAGTCCATGGACGCGAGAGCACGCGTGCGCGGTTGGCCGCCCCGTCGCTGGAGGACTCGACCTGTGCGCCCGTTGCCTTACGCGCCTCGCCACCGAGAGATAGGCCGCACGCCACTCCGCTAGAAATCGGCCACGCGCCTCCACAGACGGCAGATCAGCTTGCCATGCTCGAAGTGACCGGCGCGCTGCCTAGTTCCTCACCGTCACCCGTGCACCCGAAGCGTTGCCTTGACTTTTCTTCGATCGGATCTTCTAGTGCCGTCCCAGGAGTCTCCTCCTCCCGAGGGACAACGGGTTGATCCAAAACTTTAGGCTCTGATATCAATTATTGGAACAGCCAAGAAACTTATTTTTGTTGACCTACTCAACTGCTCTTGCCTTTTCTGATTTTTCATTGCTATATATATATAGATGAGTACATAACCGACTAGCTAATCAATCCAAACTTACAGAGTTTGAATCTTCTAAAACTAAAACTAAATCTTATCTCTTTAACTAATGCATGTTAAGATTATCTCCAACAGCGATCGACTTTGACGACGAGATGACCGAGCGGAGGTCATCTCAATCACCACCACCGCCATTGATGAGCCACAGTGAGGCCAGAGGTAGGAAGTGGCACTGCAGCCCGAGGCAATGGCAATGGAGGCCGCAACAGTGTGGTCCAACGCGTGGTGAAGGAAGCCAAGGGTAGCATTGTCTATCCCATGCTGCCGCGAAAGAATTATAGCGACCGGGCTCTCCTGATGAGGGTGTACCTTCAGGCGCAGGGCTTATGGGAAGCCATTGACCCCGGAGAAGCCGAGTACCATGATGATCGGATGGCTTTGGCTGCTATTCTCCGGGCTGTCCCGTCAGAGATGCTCGCAACGTTGGCTGTGAAAGACACGACGAAGCAGGCTTGGGCTGCCGTGAAGACGATGTGGATGGGCGTTGAACGTGTCCCCGAAGCAAATGCAAAAAAGTTGCGCACGGAGTTTGAATCCATTACCTTCAAGGAAGGAGAAATAGTGGATGATTTCTCGATGAGAATCACAGGTCTCACCAACAACCTTCGTATCCTTGGCGACACGCTGGAAGAGGAGAAAGTCGTGAAGAAGTTTCTTCGCGTTGTACCGCCAAAGTTCACTCAAGTGGCGATTTCCATTGAGATGCTACTTGATACTAAGAGCATGTCAGTTGAAGAACTCACCGGGCGACTTCGATCTGCAGAAGAACGATATGGGCTTGGTGAGTCAGACGGTTCTGGTAATCGGCTTCTTACAGAAGAAGAGTGGCTTTCGCGCACAAAGAAGGAGCAAGGCGCTGTCTTTTCTGGTGGTGAGAGAACTTGTAATAGTGATAACCGACGCCGTGACGGCAAGCAGTATAGCCGTGGGTGAGGAGATCGCGTCCACAATGTGAAGAGGGAAGTTGGGCCATCAAACAGGAACCAAGACAAATCAAAGATTAAATGTTTCAACTGCAACAATTACAGGCATTACGCAAAAGAATGTCGCAAGCCACGGCGAGAGCGCCGGCAAGAGGCAAACCTTGTACAAGTACAAGATGAGCATCCTGCACTGCTACTTGTTGAGACACAGCAATCAGTACTTGCTAAGATGCAGAAATCGGTGCTTGCTGAGATGCAGCAGTCGGTGTTCCTCAATGAAAAAAAAGTAATTCCAGTGAAGGCAGAAGAAGGTGTATGGTGTTGGAAATAATCTTGTTGCGTGGTAATTTGAGTCAATTCTGTTGTCGGCTAGGAAAAGGAGTCCAGTTCGTTTTGGTTTGTCTTAGTTTCGGTTTCATCCGAACTAACTCCAGAGTCTTCAGTTTCATCAGAGTTTGGTTTGTTTAGAGTCTGTTTCAGGTAAGATGTTATCTGAACTAGCACCGGTGTCGGTTTCTGTCTAAAGTATACAGAGTCTGCGTTAGTCTGTTTTGGTGCCGGATCAGTAATAGGGTTTAACCCGGCTAATCTTTGGAGATTCCGTCTCGTGTCAAAAGAGTTAAGCAAACGGATTGGAAAATTGTAATAGAATTCAGTTTAGGCTTGTAATCTCTAACTTGTATAAGTATTAAGGAAGAAAATCAGAAAAGGTTGCAGGAAGGTTTTGTAGCACCAAAAAAAAACTTTGAGCTGTGTTTGCTGTTCTTCTTGCCGTTTTCTGCTTCCTGTATTGCGTTGCTGTTCTCTGTCTTGCAGAGAATAGAAACTGAGAATACAGAGAGGGAGAGATCATTTTTCTCAGGAGTCTTTCTACAATACTGTGAGGAGTATTTTTGGCAGTACTGGGAATCAATCTATCGGCACAGAGATAAATTGTGTTGAGAAGCATTGAAAACAGAAGTTTGTCTTCTCGCAGAGACGATTTCCAACATATGGTATCTTGACACGTGTGCAAGCAACCGCATGACTGGTTGTCAAGCATCTTTCACGTCACTTGATGAATCCGTGAAGGGTTGTGTGAGGTTCAAAGATGGTTATGTAGTTGAAATTTGCGGCAAAGGAGCTGTAATGTTTCAGTGCAACAATCAAGAACACAGAGTACTCTCTGAAGTATACTTTATACCGCGACTTCACAGCAATATTATCAGTCTTCGACAGCTTGAGGAGAGTGGCTGCAAGATTGTCATCGAGAACGGAGCGTTGTGCATCTTTGATCGTGAGAGATTGCTGCTTGCACGGGTTCTGCGATCACGGAATAGGTTATATTCCTTGAAGTTGAACCTTGCGACTCCTGTCTGTTTACTTGCAAAGACAAATGACAGTTCATGGCTGTGGCATGAATGCTACGGTCATCTGAATTTCCGAGCTCTATGTAGCCTTGGTCACAAGAACATGGTTGAAGGAGTTCCCCTCATTGAACATGTGGAGCAATTTTGTGAGGGGTGTGTGCTCAGCAAGCAGCACCAACTCCGTTTCCAAAAGAGTCGATGTATTGTGCTGATTGTGGATTGCAGTTAGTCCATGGCGATCTTTGTGGACCAATCTCCCCAACAACGCCAGTCAGAAACTGGTATTTCTTGCTGATAGTGGTTGACTATAGCAGATATATGTGGGTTGAGATGATAAAGTCCAAGGATGAGGCTTTCAAATTCTTTAAGAAGATCAAGGTGATGGTTGAAAACGAGCGAGACGTTAACTCAAGGCTTTCAGGTCTGATCAGGGGGCGAGTTCAATTCTCTTGAGTTCAAGAGCTATTGCGATGATCTCGGGATTAAGAGGTATACAATTGCGCCCTATTCCCCACAGCAAAACGACGTTGTCGAACGACGCAATCAGACGATTGTGGAGATGGCACGAAGTTTGTTGAAGAACAAAGGGGTGCCTAGTGAGTTTTGGGGCGAAGCAGTAAAGATGGCGGTGCACATTCTCAGTCGTGCACCAACACACAGCCTCGACGGTATAACTCCTTATGAAGCTTGGTACAAGAAAAAACCCAAAGTGCATTACTTCCGCACATTCAGATGCATTGCACACATGAAAAAAATGGGCCCTAGCATTAGCAAGCTCTCAGACAGATCTATATGCAAACAAGATTCTAGAGCTTTCTGGAATGAGGGGGTGTAATCCATGTTTAACACCCATGGAGAATCGGTTGAAGCTCACACTAAGAGGGGAGGTGGAGCTGCTGTAGATGCCACCAAATATCGAAGTATTATCGGAAGCTTGCGTTATTTGGTGAACTCAAGGCTGGATATTGCCTATGTTGTAGGCAATATTAGCCGATATATGGAAGCTCCTACGACTCAACATATCGCAGCTGTAAAGCACATACTCAGGTATGTTAGTGGTACAATTGGCTATGGGTGTTTTTACAGGAAGCATGACACGATGGAGCCAAAGTTGGTTGGGTTTAGTGATAGCGATCTTGCAGGCGACGTTGATGATCACAAGAGTACCACAAGTATGGTGTTTTTCTTTGGTGAAAACCTGATTACCTGGACATCGCAGAAGCAAAAAATAGTTGCACTTTCATCTTGTGAAGCGGAGTATATTGCAGCAGCGTTCGCGGCTTGTAAAGGTTTGTGGTTAAGCCGTTTGATTGGAGATTTACAGGGCCAAGAGCCTCAAAAGTTCAAGTTGTTAGTGGACAACAAATCGGCTATAGCGTTGTGCAAGAATCCGGTTCATCATGATCGCAGTAAACATATTAACACATGTTATCACTTCATTCGTAAGTGTGTCGAAGATGGAGAAGTTGATTTGGAGCATGTAGCACTGATGAACAGCTAGCCGACATGTTAACAAAGTCAATGGGACGGATAAAATTTCTGGAGTTGAGGGAGAAGCTGGGCATTAGAAACATCAAAGTGGATTTGACATGTTCGGATTAGTTGAAGTTCTAACTGGATGCACAAGATTAGGGGATGATTTGTTGAGAGTAATCTTGTGTTTAAAGTCCAGAGTCCAGTTTGTTTGGTCTTGCTTTCAGGATTCGGTATTACCAGAATCTAGTAAGAAGAGTCCTTAAACAAGTAAGCAGAAGTCTGTTTAGTTTGAAGTTTTGCCGGATAAGTAACAGTAGATTGTCTAGGCTGAAACTCTGAAGATTGAGTTAGAGTCCAAATAGTTGAAGCAATCCGAATTGATATCTGTAACTGAATTCAGTTTATAGTTTGTAATCTCTAACTTATATAAGCAATGAAGATGAGAAACAGAAAAGCTGCTGGAAGGTTTTGCAGCACCAAAAGTCTGAACTCTGATTGCTGTTTCTTCTTGCCGTTTATTGTTTTCTGTATTGCGTTGCTGTTTTGTGTTAAAGCGAACAGAATCGGCAACGCAGTCCGACTTGTTCTGTGCTGTATTCCGGCAACGCAGAATACTAGTCCGACTATACAGAAGCTTGTTCAGGTTATTACAGAGTAGTAATCTGTCAAATTGCAGAGAGGATTTGCAACATCCCCTGGCTCTGTCCCTATCAGTACGCTACTGTGGATTTGAGAAGCTGTTTTAGTTCTACTATGAACTCTGCAACTCTTCAATTCTTGTGCAAACTGCTCTGCTACTTAGTTTGATGGAGGCAAACTAAGTAAGAAGTTGCATATGCTGCTAGGGTTTTCCCTACGAATTCAGACAGCATATTACAGAATAACTCATACTTGGATTTGCAATCGCAAGAATACGATCATATTCAGAACTCATATATCCGGACTCCATGTCCGAATTTTTGTCTCCGAAACTAAAATATGCAGTGCTGAATTGCTGTCATTCTTGGCCACTTCTCTTTTTCCCTTCTCCTTTTCCTCTGTACGCTGTTCTTTGCCTGGCTGCCGGTGTCAATCCTCCAAACTGATGCATGTAAGTAGGTAACAGTCCGACAACAGAAAAGTCAGGCCCTGTTTAGCACGCTCATTTTAATTCACAAAAATGATAAATATTCTCTGGATGCAGCTAGCCATATCTTAGACGCTTGTTGCAGCAGTTTATGTAGAATACTATAGAAGGATTGCAGTGTACTTATACTAACCCATGCTAAGGCAGGGCGCCAACTAAGCATCATCAGATATTCCACATTAGACAGAATAACTGAATAAGCATAGTTGACTAATGACTACCCATGCACAAAGCGTCAAATTACTACAGCAGAAATGGTCTTCATGTGGAAATTTGGTTTGCTCGCTCGGAGACAAGCTGGTGTACATCCAATCTAGGTCGGCACATATGAAATTGAGTGGTAATTTTCCCTTGAAGATTATTCTCCATACCTAATTTTCATACGATGTTACTTAAAAATGGTAATACCATTGGCAAAAAAAGCATATTTAACGAACGGTTATATGGTGTTACTTATATTCAAAACCACTTCAGCTTGAATTTGGATGTCTACTTTTTACTTAATTAACAATATACCTAGTAATCCCTCCTACATATTCTCGGTTTTTTATTGGCAAAAGAAAAGGTGTCATACGAGTTAGTCCAACGAACGGTTTGAAATTAATTGTGACCATTTCAATTTACAAACATGCATCAAACCTTGTTTAACAAAAATATGAATCAACCATCTTGCATGAATTAATAGCCAAATTCTACTAATTGATAGTAACTTCATTCACCAAATATAAAACTATGACTAAGCTCCAACTAGAAATAATGATGAAACATAATCAGATCCACGTCGGAAGTACCAGGGCAGGATAAGTCCCATCTGCCAAATCACTGAATCATCGGTGCATACATCACATACAGCACGTACGCACACTAATTAATCTGAAACCCTTCTCTTCTGTAGCCCCATCACACTTTTTTAGGCAAATCTAGCTTCCTTCCAAACAAATTTGCAAAAATAGTTCCCTCTCCGACTACAGCAGGTGACATGTGTTATCTGCCGCACTCCCATAACGTGGCAACCCGCCAGCACCGCGACAACACAGTCCATCGTAGCGAGAATGGTAGGCCCAGAGCTACCGCGCAGCCGGAGCTCAGCAGCACAGCTGCCACGGACCAATGTCTCGATAGGGACCTGCTGAACATCTCCACATCGGTAAGCTAGCAAATTCAATTAAGTAATTAAGTGAAGTAATTTATTAATTAAAAGTAGTTAATCAAGTGGTATATTGAGTAAAGTGATTGATTAATCGATTTGATCGGCATATTTCTGTCCTGGAAGGGGAGCTTGGCTAGAACTTGTGGTGGCTCCAACGTATGCAAGCCAGTGAACCTCGTGCTGCCAGCATCGTGCAGCAATATGATAGCGAGGTAGATGATATCTGTTACATGTCGCGTCTTCTATTGTTGGGAATAGTCATTTTTCTAAATTTATTTGAAAAATGACTATATTTGAGAAAAAAAATGTCAAAGGCTAGAAAAAGGAAGGCTTGTTAACCCGTGCCTAACTAGAGCGGCCAACAGATTCAATCAACTCAAACCCGAAGTCGCCCTAACGAAAACAATGTCAGATGACCTTGAAGTATGGACAGAATGCAATAAAAATCGAATAATTCTTTCTACCCTGCAAAAAGCAACAAAAAAATAGAGCATCAAGCAAAATAAAATAAAAAACCAATTAGCCAGTAACAATGTAACATCACACACCGCTTTCTCAAGTGTCAAGAAAAAAGGAAGCAACCACTAGCACTAGCACTGCACCCTCCTGGTCCTCATTTCACACGAATCGATCATCCAACGCGCCCAAACTCGACCATGCAGGCACCGAGCTGCCGAGCCATGCACGGAGCTGCACCCTATAAATACCCCAGCTCACCTTCACTCCACCCCACACAACCAACAACCACACTTGCAGTGAAGTAGCTAGCTGGCGGCCATGGCTAGCACTAAGCATTTGGCTCTTGCCATCCTTGTCCTCCTTAGCATAGGCATGACAACCAGTGCTCGAAGCCTCCTGGGCTATGGCCCTGGCGGAGGAGGAGGCGGCGGTGGCGGCGGCGAGGGTGGTGGTGGTGGTTACGGTGGGTCAGGTTCTGGGTCTGGGTCTGGGTACGGTGAGGGAGGTGGCAGCGGAGGCGCTGCCGGTGGTGGGCATGGACATGGCGGTGGCGGTGGAGGCGGTGGCGGTGAGGGCGGCGGCGCGGGGTCTGGGTATGGGTCTGGGCAAGGCTCTGGCTATGGGGCTGGTGGCGCCGGTGGTGCTGGTGGGTACGGGAGTGGAGGAGGTGGCGGAAGTGGTGGCGGCCAAGGCGGCGGTGCGGGCTATGGGCACGGGGCCGGTGAGGGCTATGGCTCTGGCTATGGCGCTGGTGCTGGTGGTGCTAGCGGCGGTGGCGGTGGACACGGTGGTGGTGGCGGCGGCGGCCAAGGTGGTGGGTCCGGCAGCGGCTCAGGCTATGGTTCCGGGTCTGGTGGCGGGTACGGGCAAGGTGGTGCTCACGGTGGAGGGTATGGCAGCGGTGGCGGCGGTGGTGGCGGCGGTGGCCAAGGTGGAGGCTCCGGCTCCGGCTCCGGCTCCGGATATGGCTACGGCTCCGGTGGTGGTGGCGGCAACGGACACCACTAATTAAGCTCGTTTTCAGAGCCAAGTGCAATGGTCTATATTTAAAGATGTATCATCAGTGATGAATCTCTCTGCTTTACAGAGAGCTTGTTTGAGTATATGTAATACTGTACTCAGCTTGCCATACTTGGCAAAGCCTAGTAAATAAAAAGCTCTTTGGAGTAAGATCAACTTCTTTATCTACGGAGCTGTTTAATTACTTAACTGAAGAAATGTGATATGCAGGCACAGAGAATTTACAGTGCATGTCAACCAAGGAAATATATATGTAGATGATGCGTGAAGGAAAACTTCCTGCGCACATTACGGGAACGATCGATCTCTCACTGCTAAAATCATATTGAACATTATAAAGAGAAGTTAATCAGACACAACTTGAGTTCCATTTCTACAAGGCTTATGATTGACTGATTATACAACTTGCAGTTCCTCGAGGGTATCAGATGATCGTATACTGGACTCTATTTCTGAATCTCTGCTCTGAACATTTTGCAGTTGCTCCGAGAAATTTACTAACCAAAGTTTTAGGCTAATGACCATAAACAATCCTGCGTCGACAGTTGAACATCTCCTGGCGCTGTCCCTATCGGTACGCTATTGTGGATTTGAGAAGCTGTTTTAGTTCTATTCTGAACTATGCATCTCTTCCAATTCTTGTGCAAACTGCTCTGCTACTTTAGTTTGATGGAGCCAAACTAAGTAAGAAGTTGCATATGCTGCTAGGGTTTTCTCTACGAATTCAGACAGTATACTACAGATTAACTCAAACTTGGATTTGCAATCGCTAGAAGACGACCATATTCAGGACTCATATATCCGGATTCCATGTCCGAATTTTTTACTGCGAAACTAAAATATGCAGTGCCGAACTGCTGTCATTCTTGGTCACTTCTCTGTTTCCCTTCTACTTTTCCTCTGTACGCTGTTCTTTGCCTGGCTGCCAGTGTCAATCCTCCAAAGTCCAGACTGATGCAGGTAACAATTAATCAGACAACACAACAGTCAGTGTAACGCTTTGATTCCTTTACCTGCTCCCCTTTGTTAAGTTGTTTGTATCTTCCAGTCTATCAATCTACCAATCCAAGTCTAATGTTTTTCCCTGGGCGGCTTAGTGCAACACGACAGTCGGTGTAACAGTTCGTCGGGCGGCTTGACGACTGCTACTACTTAGCAGTGGCTAGAGCTGAGTGTGTAAGATCATGTTTGTCACATGATTAATCAATCTCTCCAGCTGAAATATGTGCCTTGTTGAAACATATTTTGATTTTATTTTTCTACTATCTTTTAGGGATTACAAATTTGCAGTGGCATCTGTGCTAGGATGCACACTTCAAGTCATACGTGCTTCGGTTCCTTGTCAAGTTGGTTAGCAATTAATATGAATACGTACCTCAGCATGCATGGCTAGTTTGTTGTCCATGTGAAGCTAATAATTGAAATGAGTAGCTAATAATCAGCCGGTGTGAATGGGTGTATATTACTTCCTCCTCCTATCACAAATAGTTGTCGTTGTAGACATCGACAAGATTTTCAAAACACAGCTTTGACCATTAATTTCTATTATTATATATTTATAAAATCCTATTAAATTGTAATATTATGAAAATACTTTTTGAAAAAATATACACATATAACTTTCATATATATATATATATATATCCAATTTAAAATTTTAAAAATATATTGACAGTCAAAGTTTTAAAAATCCAACTGCACCTATGTTCAAAATAATAACTATTTGTGACCATGTAGAGTATATAGCTTTACGGATGCATCAATTATTTGGTTACAGAAAAAGCAAGGAATTGGAAAAGGAAAAGTATAAAGCAAACGTACCCAACACATGTAACATCACACACGGCTCTCTAAAATGTCAAGAAAGGCGATAACCACTAGCACTACACCACCACTACTGGTCCTCGTTTCACACCAAACGCGTCCAGACTCCATCTATACATATGCATTGTGGCCTTTAGTTTTGGACCATTCAGTGAGCCACTCTGGAAGCCATGCACGCACAAGAAGCGCCCTATAAATACCATCACCCTATCCTTGCTCTCACCACACACACAAACAGTTGCACTGAATGGTAGCTGCCTAGCAAGTGAAGATGGCTATACTAAGCATTTGGCTCTGGCCATCCTTGTCCTCCTCAGCGTAGGCATGACCACGAGTGCCCGAACCCTCCTGGGTTATAGCGCCGGTGGATGAGGCGGCGGTGGCGAAGGTGGTGGTAACGGTGGATCGGGGTATGGTTTTGGACATGGTCAGGGTGCTGGTGGTTATGGCCATGGTCAAGGTATTAAATCACGATTTTCACGGCTTCGTGGTAAGTCCCAAAAAAGCTACAGCAGCTATCACTAGCTATCGCGAAGGCTATCCTGCATCATGTTTTGCAGTATTAAAAGACAGTAAAAATTAAATATGTATATAATATAAGTTACCTCTAAACAAATTATAAAACATTGTACTTTAGAAGGGAGAAATATTTTTATAATAAGAACACGAGTTAAGTCCGAAATCAACAAACATATTAATATATGCCCAAAAGATCATAAATGATAACTGTATCATAATGTTCTTAACAATAAATACTTAATCGCTAAGAAATTTGGATGTTGGATTATTGAAAAAGGACGAGACAAGGTCTTTTACTAAGTTTTTTCGTAGTTCAGGCTTATAAGAGATATATTTGGGCCTTTTAGTAATGTTGGATTTCAAATGGATCTAATATTTTGACCCATGCATGGATACCTATATAGGATAGCAGAGCTATTGCTAGCTACAAGCTATGTCAAATAACGGAGCTATCGTTAAATATAGCATTTGTAGCTAATATAGCGGAACATTGGTTAGTAACCCGCGTTTTGTTCAAAAAAAAGTAGTAGTGCAGCTATAGCTAGCTATTTAGAACATTGATCATGGTGGTGAAGATGGCGGTGGTTAAGGTGGTGGCCCCGGCTAGCTCTAGTACAGTTATAGGCAAGGGTATGTCTTTGGCTATAGGTTTGGTGGTAGCGCTTGGGATGCTGGTGGTTATGGGAGTGGTGGAGATGGTGGTCAGGTTAGCAGTGTGGGATCCGGATCATATGAATCAGGCGAGGGTTATGGCTCTAGCTAGGTATAGATCTAGTGCATTGGGTGCTAGCGACGGTAGAGGTGGATATGGCAGTAGTGGTGGTGGCTAAGGTGGCGGGTCTGACAATGGCTCGGGCTATGGCTCTGAATATGAATGTGATGGTGGATATGAGCAAGGCAGTGTCCATGGTGGAGGATACCGAGACAATGGTAGCGGCGGAGGTGGTGTTGATCAAGGTGGAGGCTCCGGATATAACTAACTCTCTTTGGATATGGCTATGGCTCCGATGGAGATAGCGGACATTACTAAGTCTGTGCTCCAAGACAGCATTTCCACCGTGACAGCAAATAAACTTAAACGAGTCTGTATATATCATTGGTATATAAAAGCTTTGTTTTGACAATATGTAACGCTGCTAATTAAATTGGGCTTGCCGATCGATGATGTACTCAGTACTCGCTTGGCAAAGCAAAATAAATAAAGTGATGCACTCTTGGAATAATTTCCAATTTCTCCTCCCTTAGCAGAGTAACAAGTTTACCGAACACCGAATTGAATGTCACATTGATGAATTAGCTTTTTTAGTAACTTCACATCGATGAAGTCACACCGTTTCTAGTTGTCACGATGGTGGCGGACAATTAGGCTCGCCGAGTTTGGCCTCACGATTCCGTTATGTCCACTGGAGATGGATTATGTCCTAACCATAGAACATCCTACCCCTTCATCTACCGTCCAATTGTATTAGAAACATTTCGAGATTGGTGCGCACATATCAACTACTCCATTCATTCCTGAATACATATCATTATCGGTGCGAACATATCAACTACTCCATTCGTTCCTGAATACATATCATTTCAGCTTTTTAAATTTTGTTTCTAAATACATACCATTTTACAATTTCAAGAGAACTTTTAACTTTTTTCTTTGTATATCCTTACCATTCATTATTCCCAATGTTATTTATTAATATGGATTAGAATAACACACAACATTCAAGAGCAATATGTGAGTTAATGAGGGAGGGCAATTTAGTTATTTCTACATGTGCATTGATTGAAGTGCAAAATCCTAAAACATTGTTGTTCAGAAACGAAACAAGTAATTATGAAATATTCCCAATGCTATTTATTAATATGGATTAGAATAACTCATAACATCCAAGAGCAATAGATGAGTTAATGGAGGATGGTAATTTAGTTATTTTTATATGTGTCTTGATTGAAGTGCAAAATCATAAAACATCTTCTGTTCAGAAATGCGACGAATAATTAAGAAACAAAGTGGAGCATACTAATATACTACCTATTAAAGCTGGGAGAATCCAGGCACGGGGAGAGCATCCACATCAGCAATTTTGCGAAGAGGCCTCCCCTCCCCCCTGCCGAATATACTACCTATTAAAGCTAGGAGAACCCATGTGCAGGGAGAGCATCCACATCGGTGATTTTGCGAAGAGCCCCCTATGAATTTTGAAGGAAGATATTCGTGCAAGGGGAGCCACGCCATGTCATTTTTTTGGGCAAAAAACCTCCTGAGAATCCTGAAATCGCGGATAGGTCTTTTCACCTTTTTTTTGCAAAAAGAACCTGTCGTTCGCAAATTGCTGAAGGCTCTAGTCAATCCATTATGCAAAAGGCCCCCGAGAAAACTAAAGTTATGTTGAAATCCTTCCGCCCATTTTTTGAAAAAAGAACCTCTGGACCAAAATTCGCATGGCACGATATAGCGCGCAACTCTGCACAGTACTCCCTCTGTTCAGAAATATAAGGTGTATTTTGACTTTACACAAGGATTAAGGTTAAGATGAAATTGAGAAAGATATGAGTGAAAATGACTTAGATACCCCCACTTAATTGTCTTAGAAAATAAGAGATAATATTTTGTGTGTAGTGTTCATGAATAAATACATATAGTTGAGAGAAAATAAATAGGATTATAGTGAAAAAAATCTCATTAAATCTATTTATAAACTTTATATTTGTATATAGATGTCATATCTCTCGATGGAGGAGTAACAAAAATACGAATATCTTTTAGAGCAAGACACGCCACCTCTAATATACGGGGACAACGTGCAGGAAGACCCACGTGTAAGTAAATAGAAGGCAACTCTGCACAGTACTCCTTCTGTTCAGAAATATAAGGTGTATTTTGACTTTACACAAGGATTAAGGTTAAGATGAAATTGAGAAAGATATGAGTGAAAATGACTTAGATACCCCCACTTAATTGTCTTAGAAAATAAGAGATAATATTTTGTGTGTAGTGTTCATGAATAAATACATATAGTTGAGAGAAAATAAATAGGATTATAGTGAAAAAAATCTCATTAAATCTATTTATAAACTTTATATTTGTATATAGATGCCATATCTCTCGACGGAGGGAGTAACAAAAAGTACGAATATCTTTTAGAGCAAGACACACCACCTCTAATATACGGGGACAACGTGCGAGGAAGACCCACGTGTAAGTAAAAAGAAGGAACATATTGTTCTAGTCGCTTTTTGCATGTCTCCCCCCATTATTCTCCCTGCCGGGTTTCATTTTATCCCAGATCATGGATAGAAATCTCGTCGAGAATTGGTGAAATTTCCTTGAAATCTCGTATTTCATACCATACGAGATTTAAAATCCCGTCCGGGTTAGAAAAATTCAAAAAAATAAAATAAAATTGCTACAGTACATCAAAAATTTCGACGAGATTTCACCGAATCTCACTGAAATCTAGGGATTTTTGACTGGTTTTTAAACTTTTATAGCCGGATTTCATCCAATATCCCTTAAGAAAGTCATCTTCCATGAAAATTTGTTGAAAAACCGAAATTTTGAGATATTTTAAATTTTTGGTAGAAACACTGTCATATTTTATAAAATTTTAAAAGCTTTTATAATGATCTAAAAAATTTATGGAACTATATTTAGTAGTGTAGGATCATACATAAATTTTTTTAAAATAATTTAACTTCATTTGTTATCTTTAAAAAATCAAAAATAGAATGAACATAATTGGGATAGTAACATTATCAGAATTTTATAAATTTTCTCGAGTGTAATCATTATTCAAAATTTTTATGAGAGCTTAATAATTTCCTCAGTATCATTCTATAAAATTTTCAAAAATTTCAATTTTTTTTGTTTGCTCAATCAAATCTATGTAAGCATTGAACTTAATTTGTTATATTTCAAAAATCAAAAAGAGAAAGAACATAATTGGTACAGTGCCTTGTAAGAATTTTATAAATTCACTAGAGTGTGATCATGATTCAAAATTTTTATGAGATCTTAATAATTTCCTTAGAACCAATCTGTAAAATTTTAAAAATTCTAAACCTTTTTGATTACTAAAGCAAATATTTGTATTGATCATCGTGCTTTTATGAGGATGTATCACCGTCGATCGTTTGAAATTCTTGAAGCTTGATCATCATCTAAAATTTTATAAAAATATTAATAGTACATTAGGACTATTAAAAATTTCTAACGTGGTTTGAACCATTTTTATTTTGTTCAAGTTTGCTTAGTAAGGCTTTTAACAGACAAGAGCACTTTCTGAATTTTAAAATTCATGAAGTTTTATCATCACCTAAAAACTTTACGAGAATATTATTGATATGTAAGAACTATGCACAAAAATTTCAAAATTTTCTAACCTAGTTTGTTCTATTTTGTATTCGGTTCAAATTTGTCGGTTAGCGTTTTATCATGACAATAGCAATGTTTGAATTTTTAAAAAGCTCAGATTTGGTAATCATCGACATTTTTATGAGAACATCATTGATATGTTAGGAACCTCCAAAAAATTTCAAAAATTCCGACATCGTTTGAGCCATTTTTCGATGCAAATTCACCAAATCTCGACAAATCGGCGAGATTTGGAATTTCGACCAAATTTTGTTTTTCCCGGTAGAAATAAAACCGGATTTGATTTTTTTTCTTTTGAATTTCGTCCGAGATTTACCCGAAATTTCGAGATCTCGACAAGATTTCGAATTTCAATCACGAGCGAGATTTCATCCAAAAACAAATTTGAATCCTTGTCCCAGATGTTCTCTCTCTCTAGGTTGCATCTCACATCCTTCCTCCCAGAATTTTTTTTTCTTTAATATTTTTCTTATTCTTTTTTTCAAAACTATGCGTTCGAATTGAAATTTTGCAAAACTACACGCCTCGCGCTGTATGGGCGATCGCCATACAGGCGATATGTGCCACATAGCAGCTAGCCAGCTAGTTTAACGATTGCGGTGGGCCCCTATCGCCTGTATGCGATCGCCTCAGAGCGGCAGGCGATTTGCGAGTAGCTCGGCATTGAGAAAGGAAAGAAAGAAAGAGAGGGAGCCGAGAGGAGAAAAGGAGGAGAAGAAAGGGAGAAGAGGAAGAGAAGAAAAGAGAAGGAAGCCATGAATTTAGGTAAATTTTGAATTTTATTGTAGCGTTAGTTTTAGCAATTTTTGTAGAGGTAAATGTAGGAATTTTTATAGGTTATATAGTATTTAAAATTTAATGTAGCATTTCATATTTAGGAATTTGTTGTAGTATTTAGAAATTTTAGGATTATGTATTGTTTAGAAATTTAATATAGCAGTTAATATTCAGAAATTTAATGTAGTATGTAGTATTTACAAATTTAATTAAGTATTTCTGTATGTGCAAATTTAATGTAGTATTCAGTATGTAGAAATTTAATACAGTAGAAATATTAGACAATATTTCGGAATTTAATTTAGTAGGGTTGTGTATTAGTAATTTTGTTATGCAAATAATGTATTAGGCAATATATATACAAATGTAATGTGGTATGAATTTAATTTAGTAGGGTCGTGTATTACTAATTTTATTATGTAAATAATGTATTAGGTAATATATACAAATGTAATGTAGTAGAAATTGAATATTAGGCCGTATAGTAGGCTAGTCGAATCACTTATTCATAGTCGTATTTTGTAGTACGATCAATGTACGTTTTGTAGATTGTATTTTAGAGTAATATTTTTCCGTTGGACGTTGCAGCATGTCGGAGAAATTGTATTTTCAAATATTTTATGGAGATGGGGAGATAGCACAGGGGGCGGATGGGGTGGATCTATCATCATTTTCAAGAGTCGTACGGGGCATATGTAGACCGAGCGATAGGACATACTGAGGGTTTGTTGGAGTGGATGTCTCGGATGTTCGATTTGGATGCCTGATTGTTCGGTTCTTGGTCGAGCAGAGGTGAGCCGTGCGCAAGACCGTTTTACGGAGAGTTGATTCCTATTAACTCGGCGTCGGCATGGAGGAGTTATGTTGGTTTTGCCGTAGAGCGGGGTTGGCGCTCATGTTATTGGTCTGATGCTACCCGGTAGCTCCATCGGTGTCTCAAGTTCGTGATGTCGGGTGGACATTATGGAGGAGGGCGTCAAATGTAGAAGGATGCGAAGAGGAAGGCGGCGAGGAGCCCGAGACGAGGAGCACGAGGCTGGCGGTGGCGAAGGGACCGGGGAGAGGAGACAGGTGCGGCGCGAGGGTGGCCGACGAGGGGAGGAGGTGGAGGATATTGTTGACTGATGGAAGAGGAGGACCGTGCGGATGAGGAAGTCCTTGATGGTGAGCACTCCGACGAGGAGGACAACGCTCTGAGGTGCCTATCCTCAAAGTGGACCAATTACAATTTCGAAGACCTAACAATAAATGAAGCGAACATTGATGCATGGGAGTATCGTGAGAACGAGGTGACGGAGGGGGCCATATATAAAGACAAGGAGGCTGTGATGGATGCGGTGAAGTACTGGGCAATGTCTCTCCGGCGGCAATTCAGGGTAATGAAGTCTAGCAAGAAGGACTACAACGTGAAGTGCGTAGTTGATTCGTGCCCATGGCGGGTGCATGCATTCCAGGGGAAGTGGAAGAACTACTGGAAATGCTCTATAGTGATTGAGCATAACTGTGAGCTGGAAGAAGCGGAGCAGGGACACCGCAATCTGTCGCCCACTTGGGTGGTAAATGTGTTTCACGGTCGGATCGTGGACAATCCCCACCGCACCTCGATCTATTATCACAGCCGTGGAGAGAGGTTTGATGCAAGATTAGCTACGAAAGGCATGGAGAGCGAAAGGACAGCTCTGAAAATACGGTTCGGGGCGTCGAGGCCGTGACGAGAATATTCCCCACTTGCTCGGGGCAATCGCACGCGTAGGAACCCGGTACATCCGTCGACCTTGCGGAGTTTCCTGCGGGTGGTGTGTGCGCCGGTAAGTGGGTATTGCAGCGTGCATTCTTCGCCCTGGGCGCTTGCATAAATGCGTTCCGGCACTGTCACCCGGTCCTTTGCATGGACGGCACATTCCTCACGGGGAAGTACAAGGGCCAGGTTCTAACTGCGATCGCGGTGGATGCCAACAACCAGGTTCTACCGGTTGCATTTGCATTTGTGGAGGGAGAAAACACGGAGAGTTGGTACTGGTTCCTTGAAAGAGTGAAGCTGGCGGTTGTTCTTGACAGGCCTGATGTTTGTGTCATCCATGACCGACATGCAGGGCTGCTAAGGGCGATCGTGGATATGCAACAAGGGTCGCCGTCGTGGGAGCAACAAAGTGGCGGACACGAGGAGCGGTGGTGCATGAGGCACATGGGTGCCAATTTTTCCGTCGATTCGGGAACAAGGAGCTTATGAACATGTTCAAGCGTGCGTGCAAACAGAACCAACGGAGGAAGTTCAACGCGCTTTGGAAGACGTTGGACGAACTAACGAAGAAGCAATCAATGGATCCCAGAGGTACCACTAGTTCATCAAGGAACCCGATGGTGTACCATGAGCAAGGAGAGGACCCCACAGCCTTGTGTGCGCTGCCGATAGACCCCCAAACATCCGGCGTGGCTGGGTACCAAACATAAAGAGTTTCACCGATTGGATCGACATGAGCCTTTGGAGAAATGGTCCTTCGCATGACGAGGCGGCTCGCGTTATGGGATCATGACAACGAACTCGGCGGAGATTTACAAGCTGGTAATGAAAGGCACCGGATGCCTTCCACTGGTGGGTATAGTTGAAGGTGTCTTATTAGGGACACGAGATATTTCATTGAGCGATACAAGACCTCCACAAATGTATGTCGGACAATCGATGTCGTACTCAATGTTGTGTCTATTTACATGTCCAAGAAAACAAGAAAGGCGCAGACGCATCGGGTTACACGGAGAGTGGCGTGGAGCGGAGATACCACGTGCAACTGCGGTGACCGAGGTCGCAGGGTGCCCACCGAGAGGACTTCCCATCATGCATACTCCGGCGGTGAGTCGAGTGCTCTGCCGAGAAACCACGCTCTCTTGCACTTGCCGTGCTCATCACATCATTGCCGCAGCCGCGAGACGCATCAATCCTGTCATCCGTTCATCTCCCATACTACTACAAGCGAGCGTTCTCAACACGTGGCATCACAAGGTGTACGGTGCAAAGTGGATGGATCGTTCACAACAGCCCCCTCGGACCATCGATGGGTGCAGGACATCGAATGTTGAAGATGAAGGTCGGGCGTCGAAGGACAAGGCGCGTTCGAACGATATGGAGGAGTCGAGGCGCATCGCAACCGCGGATAATGTAATTTTCCATGTTGTTCCCATCTTGTATTTTGATGAGCCCGGTAAGTTGTAATGTTCGATGTAATTTTCAATGTACTAGTAAGTTGTTGTTCGCATCATGTAATTCTCCGATGTACCAGTTAATAGCTACAAGGATAATGTAATTCTCGACGTTGTGTGCCTCGTCGAATATGTCTTTGTCTTTCGTATGTTTGCAATATGAGATTTTTTGGCTCTGCACCTCGGTTGTATTGTTTGTTGAGTATGGTACAATTCGTTATTTCGCATTTCATTTTGTGTGCACATGTAATTACTGATAAATTTGTTGTATTTGCTTTGTAACAGGCCACGATGGCGCGACCTTGCCACGAGCTGCTGGACATGACCGTCGTCGACCCACGGTCTAGGTACTCCGCAGAGGAGAACCGAGAGCTAGGGACACTCCGACCTCGGGTGCCCAACGAGCCGCCGCATCGACCCACGCCGGGTTCCACGGTGGTATCGCCAACGCCGCACTCTTTTACGTACATGTACTTACACCGTGAATGCAATTCTAACGACGCAATGCATCGCATGCAGGGTTGCGGCGGCTGGCTTACTTCCTCTTTGTAGGATGGTGGAGGAGGTGACGCCCGTTAGCGGGCAAGGAGGTCTGCGGTTCGCACGACCGTGCTGTGCTGGCGCACTCGTGGACGGTGGAGACCGAAGACGCACACGTTCCACCTTCGCGGAGAGATGGCTCCGACGCTGCAGGCGTGTCGTACCTCTTAGGCCTCCCACGCGGGTCCGTGATCGTCTTTGCACGACGCCTCCGTCACGTGGCACGCCGAGTTGTCCGCGCGTTTCGCCGCGGTGCAGCGGCACCCCCGGGCAGCCCCCTACCAGCCCCTTAGGGAGGCTGAGCGCCATGGACCGACGAAGGCGTGGCTGCTTCAGTTCACAGTGAGTACCTCTTTCTTTGAGAATTAAAAGAGAAGCGCTAAGTTGCTGATAATGTTTGTTGCGAACGCTGCAGGCTCAGCTTCTCCACCCGCACGCGGAGGAGGCGGACGTGGCCCGCCACTTGGAGGCATACCTCCTTTTGTTGTTCGGTTGGGTGATGTTCCCGTCCTCCCACGGGAACACGGTGGACCGTCACCTGATCGAGTACGCCCAGCACATCGCCGACACCCCGGTGGATGAGGTAACACACTCAGTTCAAATCTCGTCTCAGCGGAGCACGTCTAACTCCCCCCTTGTAAACAGATGTTGCAGTGGTTGTGGGCCTCAGCTGTGCTTGCGGCGACGTCTGAGAGGTCCGGCGACGCCGCGTCTCTGGGCGGAGCACGACGCGACGATGTCGGGTTGCGTCCTACTCCTCCAGTTGTGGTCCTGGGAGCGCTTCTCCGTCGGTAGGCCTGTTGTTGACACGACACCGTACCCCGAGGACCTTTACGGAGACGACCCGATGGACTGGTCCACCATGGGCCACTACTTGGTCCGACGACAGGTATGCTCCCTCGTATCTTTTTCCCTACTAACGCACTTGAATAACCTTCGCCATTTCTTATTTCCTCGCAGCGGAGGTACGCGCACCGACATGTGAGGAGGTCCTACCAGGAGTTCGTTCGGGAGTTCGATCGCCTCCACGACGAGGACGTGCGGTGGACGCCATACACCGCGTATGACGTCCACGCCCAAGCACCTCACGGGGTCTCCGTGCTTTGCACGCGAGATGAGGCCTTCTGGCTCACCCGTAAGGTTCTCGTCTTTGACCTTTGTGTCGAGGATTACTCCCCACACCGAGTGCTGCGGCAGTTCGGCTTGTTCCAGTCCTTTCCCTTGCCGCCTCGTCACGTTGTCGCACGTGGCGCTCACAGGTACTTGCCCTGATACTACTACTCCGCATCTTTGCGAAATGAATGTGGTGTGTACTTACTGTTTTTGCATTGCGGGATGACCGGATGGGTCTTTGCGGTGGGCACTCGATTCCACGCGCCGTATGCAGCCATGGGCGTGCGGTGGGGCGCGCGCACTCGGCGAGAGGTCACCGAGACCGGCCGTCGACCGACATGTACGATGAGTACATGGAGTGGTTCGCCCAGCGCACTCGCCTCGGTGGGTACACACCAGCACCGTCGTCGCCGACGACGAGCATCGATGAGCGGACCGCGTACCCTTCATAGATGTCCCGAGGGACAACGCCTCGTAAGTGTCGCAATCGAACCTACATGGGCACGTCTTTTTCATGTAAATTACGTAATAACAATCTGACGTTACATGCAGACTCAGCTCATGGGGGAGATTGAGGTGGAGACTGTGTCCATATTGACGCGCCTACGGGGGGCATACAGGTGACCACCGCCGAGTCCGAGACAGTTTGGGCTCGGGTCCTCGATAGGATGAGGCGGTTGGCTCGCTTGGCCACCTGCCGGGGGCGCGGAGACGTCGACGGATGCAGCACACCACGTCCCTGCGCCCTAGCACCTCGCCCTACCCCGCCGGTGCCACGCCACGCCCCCACGCAGCTGCAGGGGGGACAGTGGGCTGCGGAGGCTCGCCGCGCGTCGCCCTACGCGCGGTTCCTCGCTCGCTCCCACGCGGCAGCGAGTGGGGGCGGTGGGCTGCGGAGGCTCCTCGTCGTCTCGCGCCCCAGCGGGACCCGTGGTGATTTCGCGACCACAGTGGGCGGCGAGTTCGACACGGAGGACTACCTTCGATCGACTACCTCGACCCTCTCGGCTCGAGGCGCCGCCACGACATGCCCTCGTCGCCACCACTACTCTACGCTGCGCCGCAGGCGGCCTAGGAGGGACGTCCGTCGCCGTCGCCACTCACCTACCCCACGGGCGGATCGGAAACGTGGCCATGATTGACTTGTTGTGCGGATGTATTTTTGTAATGGCTTTACGTTCAACGAGATATTGTATAACTCTCGAGTTAGTAACATGACAGCCTTATCACTTTAAATTGTTCAAATTCATGTATGCATTGCTTGCCTATGCCACACGACGTGACAACACACCAACGTCTCGGTGCACCTATCGCCTCTAGTAGGGCGATCGCCTAATAATGGGGCGATCGCCTAATATGAGGCGATCGCTCTCTACCCGCGATATCGCCCTTTATAACATTCGTTCTCACAAGCGGTCTCGCAAAGAATAGAGGAAGCAAGAATAGCGGGGTGAGGAAAAAAATTCAGGATCAATCGAAAATGCCAAGGCGTGCAAGTGCAAAGGGACAGGGGAAGGCAAAGGAAGAGGCAAGTGCATGCCCGCGCAATTTAGCGTACCAAGATCTCTTCCTACCTCGTGGAGCTGTAGCACCCATGTGTATGTTCGGAGATCTTTGCAGGCTTGTCCACTCTTGGGAAATTTCAACTTGGAAGAGGAGGTATTGGAAGTGCCGCAACTACGCCTTCGATCCGCCGGAGAAGAGCCTGAAGGATCGCCGCATGGTAACAATCGTACAGGTTACATAATATTTGTGAACGAAACTTTGCTAATTTACGTTTCATGCAGTCACTCCGCCATCGTGAATTTAGCGCGTGGTTTGATACGGAGATCAACCCGAGGACCAACGGCTTCTTGACCAAGCCAAGCGGCGGGACGAGTTCACGCGGCGGCTTCAAGAACAACGCGATGCCGCACGCGAGGAGGCATGTAGGAAGGAAGCGGAGGAGAAGGAGCCGAGAGAGAGAGAAACGAGAGGCGTGGCGTGCGAGAAGCCCACGAGGCATGGGCGAATGGGAAGTGGCCTCGAAGCACTCGATGAGGCGTCTGTGTTAACTTTGGTTTTCTTTGTTCGTGGTACTCCTTTCAGTTTTAAGTCGTAATAAAGAGTGCGGCCTAACCTTCAAGTGTATGCTCACTGTCCGGAGGGTTCGGATATTTCCTACTGCTCCAGTTGTCCCAAATGATGTTATTTTTTCCATCAAGATAGGTTATAGCATTTTAAGTTCATCATATTTGATTTCATCGAGTTTGACCCTCGATTGCGAAAGAAAGCAGTCATTTTGATGTTTCACGGTTGCATGTTGGACAGCAATAAAATAGTGCGACCTAAAGTGACATCTAAATATTTTTACATAATTGTAACCTATGCAAGCCCAAGAATGCAACAAAACTGGTTCTGTTAAGTTTTGAGGTCCTTCAGATATTATTCTAACTGCTTGAACAATGAATGTTATAAAGGGTTTAAACTAGCCATCTTTTATTCAAAATGCAATCATATTTAGATATTTTTGCAAAAATGAAGTGCATAAGGTTGTAGTAATTTATTCTATTTATTTCATTATTTATGGATCAACACACATTGTAATTTCTTCACAATCCATAGTTAGAGCCTAGCATTCGAACTCAAATAAAATTATTTTTCTGCAAACAACACATAGATTTTTATTTTACAATCTAATTCCTCGTTCCTAAATTTAAATTTAGAAACAAGTTTCATTTCATTTGGACACTTCTAGCAAAAGTTAAGGGGTTCATATTAAAAAGGCATATAGTAATTACAAAAAATACTAAAAAAAAACCTGCAACCCCTTGTCACCCCTGTCTCGGGCGACAGGGGGGCCCACCCTAACGGCGGCCGACGGGAGCAAACGACGCAGGCACATATCGCCCGTGTATGGAGCGATCGCTCCATACACGGGCGACGGGCGTGTAGTTTTGCAAAATTTTCATTCGGACGCATAGTTTTGAAAAAAAGAATAAAAAAAATATTAAAGAAAAAAAAATTCCTTCCTCCCAGGCACCGCCACGTCTTGTCCTCCAACTCGCGGCTGGGCCAGAGACGAACGAGGCAAGGGAGCACCGGCGTGAAATGCGGCGAGCGGGGTATGCCGGGCGCCTGAGCCGCTCATATCCACGAAGCGCGGGGGACATTGCGGCCCAGCTCGGGCGTGACTAGGCCGGGTATTCGTTTTCTTAGATTTTAAAATAATTCGATTTTTGGAAACTAGCTACTAAATTTTTCGGATTAAAATGAAAAACCGAACCGAATTAATCGAGATATTTCGGTTCGGTTAATTCTGTTTTTCGGTTAACCGAAATTTGAATAAACACTATATAGATTAGATTTAGTCTTTCTCATATCGCAACACAGAGTAGGAATAAACCCACACAATATTCATAGGTTATTACACTACAAAATAATAGAACATATGTATATACTAAATATATGCATAAATGTGTTAGAACATGAGAATTGTTTAGTGACTTTAGGAAAAACATTATAAAAGTAGTATTGTATATGGGCTATTCGATTATTTCGGTGTTTGGAAGCGAAAAACCGAAACGAAAACCGAATTATACCAAAGCAAAAATGAACCGAAAGCCGTAAAAACCAAAATAATCAGTTAATTTGGTTCGGTAATTCGGATTCGGCTTAAAAATGTCCGCCCCTAAGGCGTGACGCCGCGAGACGCTTGTGACCCTGGCGAGCGCAGGAGTGGCAACCATGGCGTGATGCGCTTGACTCCAGGAAAAGAACATGCTATGCATTGCCGCAGGAGGTTGAGCAACATCGTGGGCAAGTTCTTCCTCAAGTTTTGCAGAATGTCCTTCATTTCAATTGCAAATGAGATGTTTTGGGTGTAATGTTTGATGTTTTTTTGGTTCAATTTGTTCAGGCCGAAGCCTTCAACCATATCATTGGGAGGCTTGTTAATGACCTTATCCAATTCTACCAAAGAGAAGCTGCATCGACTGCTGCCGCATATTCCTGGATTTGTTCACTGAACAAGACTAATTCGTTGTTGTTCTTGCAGTGTTTTTGTTAGTTCTTGTGTCCCTAGGAGAACTTCAATTTTTGTCCCCTTTTAGTCCTTTTTTCGTTCTTGTGATGTCCAAGTAATGTCCCAAGTGCTATTGTTCCCCTTTTCAGAATTCATTCCTGTGATGCCAAGTAATGTCCCAAGTTCTATTGTTCCTATTTTCAGAATTTGTTCTTGTGATATCTGAAGTAATGTCTCTAGTGCTATTGTTCCCCTTTCTGAATTCTCTTCGAACAGAAAAAACAACCTCAAATTTGCATCAAATTCCACACATCCATGTGATAACGCGTGTTTGTTTTTTTTGTCCCAACATGTCGATCTGTCATTTTCTTCCCAATTGCCGTTCCATTTTTTCTTTTCTTTTCCAATATATATTGTTCCTACATGTGTACGGAGAAAAATGGGGAGAGCTCAAGGACAGTTCAATTTCAATGGTGTGCATTGTGTATGAGGTTTGTGGCTTTCTTTATTTTTGATAATGAATTCGAGCAGATTGTGATTAATTTGTGCCATGGCATCCAAGATAAGGTTTGTCGAAAATGTGAAGGACGGGCTGTATTGTTGATGTCCCAGCAACATTGTGAATTTGTGTTGAATCCAAGATTTGGTTGATGTGAGCCCTGAGTCAAGTTCTCACTTTTTTGGTTTTATCCTATGTTCTTAAAGTGAAATCCTGAAATTTTTTCTTGCTTTTTTTAGATAATGGAAAATTAAATCTCCAAGCCTCTGCATCGTGAGATGCATACAACCAAACAATTATTACAAAGTTACAACCAAGCAGTTGTCTACAGAAGAATATAATTAAATTATGTAGAAAATTTGCAACAAGCCAAATTAAAGATGAAACAAAAGGTCTCAATCCATATACAAATTACATTAATTCTCCACCCATGCTCGATGAAGAGGTCCATGAGTACCATGTCTAGCAATCGCATTCTCAAGATACCATAGCACTGGCCTCTCGAGACTGCAAGATAGACCACGAGCGCAACCAACTGATGCACATAAAGATAACTTGCAATGGATTAGAATTTCTTTTATTATCAAACACCATATCATTCCTACGTGACCAAATTGACTAACATAGTGCAGGTAGCACCACCAAAATGTGAGTTCATAAATCTTTGCCTAGCCCGTTAACTAGTTCCCAAACATATTGGTCATGGTACTATGAGGTATCAAATTAAAAGCCACTTGGATGACACACCAAGCCAAACGAGCAAAATGTCATTCAAAAATAGGTGTTGTATATTTTCATTCTTGTTACAAAAACAACATGTTTTACTACCATTCCAGCTTCTTTGTAAGGGTTATCTTTTGTTAATATCACCCTACGACATAGGTACCAAAGAAATTTTTTATTTTTAGAGGTACCTTAAGCTTTCCACAAATTACGCTTGTAATGTGGACATTATGATGCATTAAAGCTCGACACAACGATCAATGTAAAAATGCCATTCTGATGGAGATTCCATCGAAAGATATCTCTTTTTGATGTTAATTGCACCCCACTAACCTTTGTAATGAAGTTATGCAATGCCGACAAATTATGTTCCGTAATAGTTCGATGAAAAGACACATTTAGTGTGTTGGAACTCATGACCTCAGTCACTGGCATTTTTTTCGAATAATTTGGAAGAGTCGAGGGTACTGTAAGCTAAGGGGGTTGTTTCCAAGCAAAGTATATTGCCAAAAACGAATTTGAGTGCCATTACAAACTTGGAAGGACCTGAATCTAAAGAAATAATGTTTAACCCGCATTAGTCCGCACCAAAATTGATAATCTCCTAGCTTCCTTTATACATAAGAAAGAGTCTTGTTTCCCAAATATTTTCTTCTTAAAAGAAGTTGCCAGACACCATCATCATTTAAAATCTTGAAAAGCCATTTACTAAGCAAGCAAACATGTTTTACATCAAGGTCTTGAATACCCATGCCTCCTTGATCCTTTGGTCGACATAATATTTTCCACTTAATAAGCCTATATTTCTTTTTATGGTTATCACTTTGTCAGAAAAATCTAGATCTGTAATAATCCAACCGCTTGAAGATCCCACGAGGTATCTCCAAAAATATAACATAAACATGAGTAAGTCGCTAAGCATGTAATTCAAAAGTACTAAACGACTTCCAGACAAATGCTTGCCCTTCCAACTACTCGGGCGCTTTCTTAAATATTTCTTCAACCCCCTTCCATTCACTGATTCGCAATTTTCTATGATGAATTGGGATGCCAAGGTATCGAAAGGGCAAATTTCCTAACCCACAACCAAAAAGCTGAGTATAATAAACCTCTAATTCCTTAGCAGCACCAAAACAATATATTTCACTTTTATTGAAATTGATTTTGAGACTAGAAATTTGTTCAAATGCACAAAGCAATAATTTCAAGTTTATAGCCTGCTCAAAATCATTTTTCATAAATAAAATAGTGTCATCTGCATACTATAGAATAGATAACCATCATCCACCAAATGTGGTATTATGCCACTTATTTGCCCATTGTTTTTGGCTCTATCTAAAATGACCGCCAACATATCAACAATAATATTAAACAAAATGGGGATAAAGGGTCACTCGCCGTAGCCCCTTTCTCTCGGTCTAAAAAATGAACTAATATCATCATTGGCCTTAATGGCCACACTACCCAAGAACAAAATTCTCAACCCACGACACCACCGTGATGAGAAACCTTTCATCCTTAAAGTATGTTGAAGAAAAGGCCATTTAATCTTGTCATAGGCCTTTTCAAAATCAATCTTAAAAATCACCCCATCAAGTTTTTTCTGTGCAATTCATGAATAGTTTCATGAAGAATAATCACGCCATCTATTATGTTCTGGTGTCATAAAAGCCGTTTGTGTAGGATGGACAATAAGATCACTCTGATGTGATCCTATTTGTGCCAACTTTTGTAAATATTTTAATGACATTCAAAAGGCAAATTGGTTTGTATTGTTGTATTTGCCTAACATCTTTAGTCTTTGACAAAATGTGATTATTCCTAAATTGATTGAATAGAGCCAAGACACCTTTATGTAAATCTTGGAACATTGCCATTAAGTCATCTTAGTTACCTTTGAAAATCGATAAATTCAGTTGGGAATCCATCCAGATCCGAGCCTTATTATGTTCCATTTGAAGCGACCTCTTTCACTTCCTTTTCAATGAATGACGTATAAGAAGGTCATTCTCTATCTCAAAAATCATCTTTAGTATTATGGGAAAAGAATGATGCCATTTGCAATACCTTTGCTTTATAATCACATCGGCCGGTAGAAA